>JASGCC010000525.1:0-85719 GCA_030067915.1 Hydractinia echinata | reverse complement strand
AAAACGCGGGATTTCGGTTTCCGGCCATTAAACTGCTTTCATTCGGCGTCTCATCAAAAATGATACCATTTTGAAAACTACAAGTCTCATACGTTTTAGTGGTGAAAACAGCATTTTCAAAATCGTTCGGGAAATGAGTTTACTCCCTGGGTACTTTCTTTGTATACATTCGACTATACGGGCCGTGACGGGGATTTATGGGAAACCGCGGGTTTTAGGTTTCCGGTCCATTAAACTGCTTTCATTCGCGTCTCATGAAAATGATACCATTTTGAAAACTACAAGTCTCATACGTTTTAGTGGTGAAAACAGCATTTTAAAAATCGTTCGGAAATGAGTTTACTCCCTGGGTACTTTCATTGTATACATTCGAATATACGGGCCAAGCCCGGGATTTCGGGAAACCGCGTGTTTTCTGTTTCCGGCGATTAAACTGCTTCATTCCACCCTAATCAAAAATGATACCATTATGAAAACTACAAGTCTCCTGCGTTTTGGTGCTGGAAACCGCATTTTAAAAATCGGTCGGGAAATAGTTTACTCCCTGGGTACTTTATATGTATACATTCGAATATTCAGGCCGAACCGGGATTTACGGTAAAACCCGGGATTTCGGTTTCCGGCCATTAAACTGCTTTCATTCGGCGTCTCATCAGAAATGATACCATTTTTGAAAACTACAAGTCTCATCGGTTTAGTGGTGAAAACCACATTTTAAAAATCGTTCGCGAAATGAGTTTACTCCTGCGTACTTTCTCTGTCTACATTTGACTACAAGGGCTGACCCGGGATTTACGGGAAACCATGAGTTTTCGGTCACGGCAATTAAACTGCTTTTACTCGGCGTTTGATCACAAATGATACCGTTTTTGAAACTACAAGTCTCATACGTTTTAGTGGTGAAAACAGCATTTTAAAATCGTTCGGGAAATGAGTTACTCCTGGGTACTTTATATGTATACATTCGAAATACGGGCCGAGACCGGGATTTACGGTAAAACGCGGGATTTCGGTTTCCGGCCATTAAACTGCTTTCACTCGGCGTCTGATCACAAATGAGACCATTTTTGAAAACTACAAGTCTCATACGTTCTTAGTGGTGAAAACAGCATTTTAAAAATCGTTAGGGAAATGAGTTTACTACCTGGGTACTTTCTTTGTATACATTCGACTATACGGGCCGAGCCCGGGATTTTCCGGAAACCGCGTGTTTTCTGTTTCCGGCGATTAAACTGCTTTCATTCCACGTCTAATCAAAAATGATACCATTATTGAAAAACTACAAATCTCTTGCGTTTTTAGTGCTGGAAACCGCATTATAAAAATCGTTCGGGAAATGAGTTTACTCCCTGGGTACTTTATATGTATACATTCGAATATTCTGGCCGAGACCGGGATTTGCGGTAAAAACGCGGGGAATTTCGGTTTCCGGCCATTAAATTGCTTTCATTTGGCGTCTCATCAAAAATGATTACAATTTTTTGAAAACTACAAGTCTGATACGTTTTAGTGGTGAAAACATCATTTTAAAAATCGTTCGGGGAAATGAGTTCACTCCCTGGGTACTTTCTTTTTATACATTCGGTTATACGGGCCGTGACGAGGATTTATGGGACACCCCGGGTTTTAGGTTTCCGGCCATTAAACTGCTTTCATTCGGCGTCTCATCAAAAATGATACCACTTTTGGAAACTACAACTCTCATGCGTTTTAGTTGTGAAACCCGCATTTTAAAAATCATTCGGGAGATTAGTTTACTCCCTGGGTACTTTCTTTGTATACATTCGACTATACGGGGCGTAACGGGGATCTATGGGAAACCGCGGGTTTTAGGTTCCGTCCATTAAACTGCTTTCATTCGGCGTCTCATGAAAAATGATACCATTTTTGAAAACTACAAGTCTCATACGTTTTAGTGGTGAAAGCAGCATTTTAAAAAACGTTCGGGAAATGAGTTTTACTCCCTGGGTACTTTCTTTGTATACATTCGACAATACGTGCCAAGCCCGGATTTTCGGGAAACCGCGTGTTTTCTGTTTCCGGCGATTAAACTGCTTTCATTCCACCCTCTAATCAAAAATGATACCATTATTGAAAACTACAAGTCTCCTGCGTTTTGGTGCTGGAAACCGCATTTTAAAAATCGTTCGGGAAATGAGTTTTACTGCCTGGGTACTTTATATGTATACATTCGAATATTCGGGCCGAGACCGGGATTTACGGTAAAACGCGGGATTTCGGTTTCCGGCCATTAAACTGCTTTCATTCGGCGTCTCATCAAAAATGATACCATTTTTGTAAACTACAAGTCTCATACGTTTTAGTGGGAAAACAGCATTTTCAAAATCGTTCGGGAAATGAGTTTACTCCCTGGGTACTTTCTTTGTATACATTCGACTATACGGGCCGTGACGGGGATCTATGGAAACCGCGGGTTTTAGGTTTCCGTCCACTAAACTGCTTTCATTCGGCGTCTCATGAAAATGATGCCATTTTTGAAAACTACAAGTCTCATACGTTTTAGTGGTGAAAACAGCATTTTAAAAATCGTTCGCGAAATGAGTTTACTCCCTGGGTACTTTCATTGTATACATTCGAATATACGGGCCAAGCCCGGGATTTTCGGGAAACCGCGTGTTTTCTGTTTCCGGGCGATTAAACTGCTTTCATTCCACCCCTAATCAAAATGATACCATTATTGAAAACTACAAGTCTCCTGCGTTTTGGTGCTGGAAACCGCATTTTAAAATCGGTCGGGAAATGAGTTTACTCCCTGGGTACTTTATATGTATACATTCGAATATTCAGGCCGAGACCGGGATTTACGGTAAAACCCGGGATTTCGGTTTCCGGCCATTAAACTGCTTTCATTCGGCGTCTCATCAGAAATGATACCATTTTTGAAAACTACAAGTCTCATGCGGTTTAGTGGTGAAAACCACATTTTAAAAATCGTTCGCGAAATGAGTTTACTCCCTGCGTACTTTCTCTGTCTACATTTGACTACAAGGGCTGAGCCCGGGATTTACGGGAAACCATGAGTTTTCGGTTACCGGCAATTAAACTGCTTTTACTCGGCGTTTGATCACAAATGATGCCGTTTTTGAAAACTACAAGTCTCATACGTTTTAGTGGTGAAAACAGCATTTTAAAAATCGTTCGGGAAATGAGTTTACTCCCTGGGTACTTTATATGTATACATTCGAATATACGGGCCGAGACCGGGATTTACGGTAAAACGCGGGATTTCGGTTTCCGGCCATTAAACTGCTTTCACTCGGCGTCTGATCACAAATGACACCATTTTTGAAAACTACAAGTCTCATACGTCTTAGTGGTGAAAACAGCATTTTAAAAATCGTTAGGGAAATGAGTTTACTACCTGGGTACTTTCTTTGTATACATTCGACTATACGGGCCGATATCTGTGCCTGACGCTACAAAGAATGCTCCTTCTCTCGAAGCCTTCCGTAGCTTAATAAAATTTTGGGAAGGTGATGTTTGCACCTGTAAAATATGCATGGATATACCATACATATTTTAACTTTACTTATTTATTTATTTATTTTTCTTATTTTTTATCGCTGTTTGCCTTGTTTTACGTTTTGTTGTCGATTTAAATTAGTTATTTAAATACTATTGTATCTATCGACGTTAAATAAAGAGAAAATCAAAAAAAAAAAAGCCCGGGATTTTCCGGAAACCGCGTGTTTTCTGTTTCCGGCGATTAAACTGCTTTCATTCCACGTCTAATCAAAAATGATACCATTATTGAAAACTACAAATCTCCTGCGTTTTAGTGCTGGAAACCGCATTATAAAAATCGTTCGGGAAATGAGTTTACTCCCTGGGTACTTTATATGTATACATTCGAATATTCTGGCCGAGACCGGGATTTGCGGTAAAACGCGGGATTTCGGTTTCCGGCCATTAAATTGCTTTCATTTGGCGTCTCATCAAAAATGATACAATTTTTGAAAACTACAAGTCTGATACGTTTTAGTGGTGAAAACAGCATTTTAAAAATCGTTCGGGAAATGAGTTCACTCCCTGGGTACTTTCTTTTTATACATTCGGTTTATACGGGCCGTGACGAGGATTTATGGGACACCCCGGGTTTTAGGTTTCCGGCCATTAAACTGCTTTCATTCGGCGTCTCATCAAAAATGATACCACTTTTGGAAACTACAACTCTCATGCGTTTTAGTTGTGAAACCCGCATTTTAAAAATCATTCGGGAGATTAGTTTACTCCCTGGGTACTTTCTTTGTATACATTCGACTATACGGGGCGTAACGGGGATCTATGGGAAACCGCGGGTTTTAGGTTTCCGTCCATTAAACTGCTTTCATTCGGCGTCTCATGAAAAATGATACCATTTTTGAAAACTACAAGTCTCATACGTTTTAGTGGTGAAAGCAGCATTTTAAAAAACGTTCGGGAAATGAGTTTACTCCCTGGGTACTTTCTTTGTATACATTCGACAATACGTGCCAAGCCCGGGATTTTCGGGAAACCGCGTGTTTTCTGTTTCCGGCGATTAAACTGCTTTCATTCCACCTCTAATCAAAAATGATACCATTATTGAAAACTACAAGTCTCCTGCGTTTTTGGTGCTGGAAACCGCATTTTAAAAATCGTTCGGAAATGAGTTTACTGCCTGGGTACTTTATATGTATACATTCGAATATTCGGGCCGAGACCGGGATTTACGGTAAAACGCGGGATTTCGGTTTCCGGCCATTAAACTGTTTTCATTCGGCGTCTCATCAAAAATGATACCATTTTTGAAAACTACAAGTCTCATGCGGTTTAGTGGCGAGAACAGCATTTTAAAAATCGTGCGGGAAATGAGTTTACTCCCTGCGTACTTTCTCTGTCTACATTTGACTACACGGGCTGAGCCCGGGATTTACGGGAAACCATGAGTTTTCGGTTACCGGCGATTAAACTGCTTTCACTCGGCGTTTGATCACAATTGATACCGTTTTCGAAAATTACAAGTCTCATGCGGTTTTGTGGTGAAAACCACATTTTAAAAATCGTTCGGGAAATGAGTTTATGCCGTGGGTATTTTCTTTGTATGCATTCGACTTTACGGGCCGGGGCCGGGATTTACGGGAAACCGGGGTTTTTTGGTTTCCGGCGATTAAACTGCTTTCGTTCAACAACTGATCAAAAATGATACCATTTTTGAAAACCACAAGTCTCATGCGGTTTAGTGGTGAAAACAGCATTTTAAAAATCGTTAGGGAAATGAGTTTACTACCTGGGTACTTTCTTTGTATACATTCGACTATCCGGGCCGAGCCCGGGATTTTCGGGAAACCGCGTGTTTTCTGATTCCAGCGATTAAACTGCTTTCATTCAACGTCTAATCAAAAATGATACCATTATTGAAAACTACAAGTCTCCTGCGTTTTAGTGCTGGAAACCGCATTTTAAAAATCGTTCGGGAAATGAGTTTACTCCCTGGGTACTTTATATGTATACATTCGAATATTCGGGCCGAGACCGGGATTTGCGGTAAAACGCGGTATTTCGGTTTCCGGCCATTAAATTGTTTTCATTTGGCGTCTCATCAAAAATGATACAATTTTTGAAAACTACAAGTCTCATACGTTTTAGTGGTGAAAACAGCATTTTAAAAATCGTTCGGGAAATGAGTTTACTCCCTGGGTACTTTCTTTTTATACATTCGGCTATACGGGCCGTGACGGGGATTTATGGGACACCGCGGGTTTTAGGTTTGCGGCCATTAAACTGCTTTCATTCGGCGTCTCATCAAAAATGATACCAATTTTGGAAACTACAACTCTCATGCGTTTTAGTTGTGAAACCCGCATTTTAAAAATCATTCGGGAGATTAGTTTACTCCCTGGGTACTTTCTTTGTATACATTCGACTATACGGGCCGTAACGGGGATCTATGGGAAACCGCAGGTTTTAGGTTTCCGTCCATTAAACTGCTTTCATTCGACGTCTCATGAAAAATGATACCATTTTTGGAAACTACAACTCTTATGCGTTTTAGTTGTGAAACCCGCATTTTAAAAATAATTCGGGAGATTAGTATACTCCCTGGGTACTTTCTTTGTATACATTCGCCTATACGGGCCAAGGCCGGGTTTTTTTGGGCAACCGCGTGTTTTCCGTTTCCGGCGATTAAACTGCTTTCATTCCACGGCTAATCAAAAATGATACCATTATTGAAAACTACAAGTCTCCTGCGTTTTAGTGCTGGAAACCGCATTTTAAAAATCGTTCGGGAAATGAGTTTACTCCCTGGGTACTTTATATGTATACATTCGACTATACGGGCCGAGACCAGGATTTACGGTTAAACGCGGGATTTCGGTTTCCGGCTATTAAACTGCTTTCATTCGGCGTCTCATCAAAAATGATACCATTTTTGAAAACTACAAGTCTCATACGTTTTAATGGTGAAAACAGTATTTTAAAATTCGTTCGGGAAATGAGTTTACTACCTGGGTACTTTCTTTGTATACATTCGACTATACGGGCCAAGCCAGGGATTTTCTGGAAACCGCGTGTTTTCTGTTTCCGGCAATTAAACTGCTTTCATTCCACGTCTAATCAAAAATGATACCATTATTGAAAACTACAAGTCTCCTGCGTTTTAGTGCTGGAAACCGCATTTTAAAAATCGTTCGGGAAATGAGTTTACTCCCTGGGTACTTTCTTTGTATACATTCGACTATACGGGCCAAGACCGGAATTTACGGGAAACCGGGGTTTTTTGGTTTCCGGCGATTAAACTGCTTTCGTTCAACAACTGATCAAAAATGATACCATTTTTTAAAACTACAAGTCTCATACGTTTTAGTGGTGAAAACAGCATTTTAAAAATCGTTCGGGAAATGAGTTTACTACCTGGGTACTTTCTTTGTATACATTCGACTATACGGGCCAAGCCCGGGATTTTCGGGAAACCGCGTGTTTTCTGTTTCCGGCGATTAAACTGCTTTCGTTCAGCAACTGATCAAAAAGATACCATTTTTGATAACTACAAGTCTCATGCGTTTTAGTGGTGAAAACCGCATTTCAAAAATCGTTCGAGAAATGAGTTTACTCCCTGGGTACTTTCTTTGTATACATTCGACTATACGGGCCGAGCCCGGCATTTACGAGAAACCGCTGATTTTCGGTTTCCGGCGATTAAATTGCTTTCACTCGGCGTTTGATCACAAATGATACCGTTTTTGAAAATTACAAGTCTCATGCGGTTTTGTGGTGAAAACCACATTTTAAACATCGTTCGGGAAATGAGTTTATGCCGTGGGCAATTTCTTTGTATACATTCGATTTTACGGGCCGGGTCCGGGATTTACGGGAAATCGTGCGTTTTCGGTTTCCGGCAATTAAACTGCTTTCACTCGGCGTCTGATCACAAATGATACCATTTTTGAAAACCACAAGTCTCATACGTTGCAGTGGTGAAAACAGCATTTTAAAAATCGTTCGGGAAATGAGTTTACTACCTGGGTACTTTCTTTGTATACATTCGAATATTCGGGCCGAGACCGGGATTTACGGTAAAACGCGGGATTTCGGTTTCCGGCCATTAAACTGCTTTCATTCGGCGTCTCATCAAAAATGATACCATTTTTGAAAACTACAAGTCTCATACGTTTTAGTGGTAAAAACAGCATTCTAAAAAATCGTTCGGGAAATGAGTTTACTCCCTGGGTACTTTCTTTGTATACATTCGGCTTTACGGGCCGTATACCATTTTTGAAAACTACAACTCTCAAGAGTTATAGTGGTGAAAACAGCATTTTAAAAATCATTCGGGAAATGAGTTTACTCCCTGGTTACTTACTTTGTATACATTCGACTATACGGGCCGTGACGGGATCTATGGGAAACCGCGAGTTTTAGGTTTCCGTCCATTAAACTGCTTTCATTCGGCGTCACATCAAAAATGATACCATTTCTAAAAACTACAAGTCTCATACGTTTTCGTTGTGAAAACAGCATTTAAAAAATCTTTCGGGAAATGAGTTTACTCCCTGGTTACTTTCTTTGTATACATTCGACTATACGGGCCAAGACCGGGATTTACGGGAAACCGGGTGTTTTTGGTTTCCGGCGATTAAACTGCTTTCGTTCAGCAACTGATCAAAAATGATACCATTTTTGATAACTACAAGTCTCATGCGTTTTAGTGGTGAAAACCGCATTTCAAAAATCGTTCGAGAAATGAGTTTACTCAATCATACCATTATTGAAAACTACAAGTCTCCTGCGTTTTAGTGCTGGAAACCGCATTTTAAAAATCGTTCAGGAAATGAGTTTACTCCCTGCGTACTTTCTTTGTATACATTCGATTATACGGGCCGAGACCAGGATTTACGGTAAAACGCAGGATTTCGGTTTCCGGCCATTAAACTGCTTTCATTCGGCGTCTCATCAAATATGATACCATTTTTGAAAACTACAAGTCTCATACGTTTTAGTGGTGAAAACAGCATTCTAAAAATCGTTCGGGAAATGAGTTTACTCCCTGGGTACTTTCTTTGTATACATTCGGCTATACGGGCCGTGACGGGGATTTATGGGACACCGCGGGTTTTAGGTTTCCGGCCGTTAAACTGCTTTCATTCGGCGTCTCATCAAAAATGATACCATTTTTGGAAACTACAACTCTCATGCGTTTTAGTTGTGAAACCAGCATTGTAAAAATCATTCGGGAGATTAGTTTACTCCCTAGGTACTTTCTTTGTATACATTAGACTATACGGGCCAAGCCCGGGATTTTCGGGAAACCGCGTGTTTTCTGTTTCCGGCGATTAAACTGCTTTCATTCCACGTCTAATCAAAAATGATACCATTATTGAAAACTACAAGTCTCCTGCGTTTTAGTGCTGGAAACCGCATTATAAAAATCGTTCGGGAAATGAGTTTACTCCCTGGGTACTTTATTTGTATACATTCGACTACACGGGCCGAGACCGGGATTTACGTTAAAACGCGGGATTTCGGTCTCCGGCCATTAAACTGCTTTCATTCGGCGTCACATCAAAAATGATACCATTTTTAAAAACTACAAGTCTCATACGTTTTAGTGGTGAAAACAGCATTTAAAAAATCTTTCGGGAAATGTGTTTACTCCCTGGGTACTTTCTTTGTATACATTCGACTATACGGGCCAAGACCGGGATTTACGGGAAACCGGGGGTTTTTTGTTTCCGGCGATTAAACTGCTTTCGTTCAGCAACTGATCAAAAATGATACCATTTTTGATAACTACAAGTCTCATGCGTTTTAGTGGTGAAAACCGCATTTCAAAAATCGTTCGAGAAATGAGTTTACTCCCTGGGTACTTTCTTTGTATACATTCGACTATACGGGCCGAGCCCGGCATTTACGAAAAACCGCGGATTTTCGGTTTCCGGCGATTAAACTGCTTTCACTCGGCGTTTGATCACAAATGATACCGTTTTTGAAAATTACAAGTCTCATGCGGTTTTGTGGTGAAAACCACATTTTAAAAATCGTTCGGAAATGAGTTAATGCCGTGGGTAATTTCTTTGTATACATTCGACTTTACGGGCCGGGTCCGGGTTTTACGGAAAACCGTGCGTTTTCGGTTTCCAGCAATTAAACTGCTTTCACTCGGCGTCTGATCACAAATGATACCATTTTTGAAAACTACAAGTCTCAAACGTTTTAGTGGTGAAAACAGCATTTTAAAAATCGTTCGGGAAATGAGTTTACTACCTGGGTACTTTCTTTGTATACATTCGACTATACGGGCCAAGCCCGGGATTTTCGGGAAAGCGCGTGTTTTCTGTTTCCGGCGATTAAACTGCTTTCATTTCCACGTCTAATCAAAAATGATACCATTATTGAAAACTACAAGTCTCTTGCGTTTTAGTGCTGGAAACCGCATTATAAAAATCGTTCGGGAAATGAGTTTACTCCCTGGGTACTTTATTTGTATACATTCGACTACACGGGCCGAGACCGGGATTTACGTTAAAACGCGGGATTTCGGTTTCCGGCCATTAAACTGCTTTCATTCGGCGTCTCATAAAAAATGATACCATTTTTGAAAACTACAAGTCTCAAGAGTTATAGTGGTGAAAACAGCATTTTAAAAATCGTTCGGGAAATGAGTTTACTCCCTGTTTACTTTCTTTGTATACATTCGACTATACGGGCCGTGACGGGATCTATGGGAAACCGCGGGTTTTAGGTTTCCGTCCATTAAACTGCTTTCATTCGGCGTCTCATCAAAAATGATACCATTTTTAAAAACTACAAGTCTCATACGTTTTAGTGGTGAAAACAGCATTTAAAAAATCTTTCGGGAAATGAGTTTACTCCCTGGGTACTTTCTTTGTATACATTCGACTATACGGGCCAAGACCGGAATTTACGGGAAACCGGGGGTTTTTGGTTTCCGGCGATTAAACTGCTTTCGTTCAGCAACTGATCAAAAATGATACCATTTTTGAAAACTACAAGTCTCAAGGGTTATAGTGGTGAAAACAGCATTTTAAAAATCGTTCGGGAAATGAGTTTACTCCCTGTTTACTTTCTTTGTATACATTCGACTATACGGGCCGTGACGGGATCTATGGGAAACCGCGGGTTTTAGGTTTCCGTCCATTAAACTGCTTTCATTCGGCGTCTCATCAAAAATGATACCATTTTTAAAAACTACAAGTCTCATACGTTTTAGTGGTGAAAACAGCATTTAAAAAATCTTTCGGGAAATGAGTTTACTCCCTGGGTACTTTCTTTGTATACATTCGACTATACGGGCCAAGACCGGGATTTACGGGAAACCGGGGGTTTTTGGTTTCCGGCGATTAAACTGCTTTCGTTCAGCAACTGATCAAAAATGATACCATTTTTGATAACTACAAGTCTCATGCGTTTTAGTGGTGAAAACCGCATTTCAAAAATCGTTCGAGAAATGAGTTTACTCCTTGGGTACTTTCTTTGTATACATTCGACTATACGGGCCGAGCCCGGCATTTACGAAAAACCGCGGATTTTCGGTTTCCGGCGATTAAACTGCTTTCACTCGGCGTTTGATCACAAATGATACCATTTTTAAAAACTACAAGTCTCATACGTTTTAGTGGTGAAAACAGCATTTAAAAAATCTTTCGGGAAATGAGTTTACTCCCTGGGTACTTTCTTTGTATACATTCGACTATACGGGCCAAGACCGGGATTTACGGGAAACCGGGGGTTTTTGGTTTCCGGCGATTAAACTGCTTTCGTTCAGCAACTGATCAAAAATGATACCATTTTTGATAACTACAAGTCTCATGCGTTTTAGTGGTGAAAGCCGCATTTCAAAAATCGTTCGAGAAATGAGTTTACTCCCTGGGTACTTTCTTTGCATACATTCGACTATACGGGCCGAGCCCGGCATTTACGAAAAACCGCGGATTTTCGGTTTCCGGCGATTAAACTGCTTTCACTCGGCGTTTGATCACAAATGATACCGTTTTTGAAAATTACAAGTCTCATGCGGTTTTGTGGTGAAAACCACATTTTAAAAATCGTTCGGGAAATGAGTTAATGCCGTGGGTAATTTCTTTGTATACATTCGACTATACGGGCCAAGACCGGGATTTACGGGAAACCGGGGGTTTTTGGTTTCCGGCGATTAAACTGCTTTCGTTCAGCAACTGATCAAAAATGATACCATTTTTGATAACTACAAGTCTCATGCGTTTTAGTGGTGAAAACAGCATTTAAAAAATCGTTCGGGAAATGAGTTTACTCCCTGGGTACTTTCTTTGTATACATTCGACTATACTGGCCAAGAGCGGGATTTACGGGAAACCGGGGGTTTTTTGTTTCCGGCGATTAAACTGCTTTCGTTCAGCAACTGATCAAGAATGATACCATTTTTGATAACTACAAGTCTCATGCGTTTTACTGGTGAACACCGCATTTCAAAAATCGTTCGAGAAATGAGTTTACTCCCTGGGTACTTTCTTTGTATACATTCGATTATACGGGCCGAGCCCGGCATTTACGAGAAACCGCGGATTTTCGGTTTTCGGCGATTAAACTGCTTTCATTGGGCGTCTCATTCAAAATGATACCACTTTTGAAAACTACAAGTCTCATGCGGTTTTGCGGTGAAAACCACATTTTAAAAATCGTTCGGGAAATGAGTTTATGCCGTGAGTAATTTCTTTGTATACATTCGACTTTACGGGCCGGGCCCGGGATTTACGGCAAACCGTGCGTTTTCGGTTTCCGGCGATTAAACTGCTTTCACTCGGCGTCTGATCACAAATGATACCATTTTTGAAAACTACAAGTCTCATACGTTTTAGTGGTGAAAACAGCATTTTAAAAATCGTTCCGGAAATGAGTTTACTCCCTGGGTACTTTCTTTGTATACATTCGACTATACGGGCCAAGACCGGGATTTACCCGAAACCGGGGGTTTTTGGCTTCCGGCGATTAAACTGCTTTCGTTCAGCAACTGATCAAAAATGATACCATTTTTGATAACTACAAGTATCATGCGTTTTAGTGGTGAAAACAGCATTTTAAAAATCGTTCCGGAAATGAGTTTACTCCCTGGGTACTTTCTTTTTATACATTCGACTATACGGGCCAAGACCGGGATTTACCCGAAACCGGGGGTTTTTGGTTTCCGGCGACTAAACTGCTTTCGTTCAGCAACTGATCAAAAATGATACCATTTTTGATAACTACAAGTATCATGCGTTTTAGTGGTGAAAACCGCATTTTAAAAATCGTTCGGGAAATGAGTTTACTCCCTGCGTCCTTTCTCTGTCTACATTTGACTACACGGGCTAAGCCTGGGATTTACGGGAAACCATGAGTTTTCGTTTACCGGCGATTAAACTGCTTTCACTCGGCGTTTGATCACAAATGATACCGATTTTGAAAATTACAAGTCTCATGCGGTTTTGTGGTGAAAACCACATTTTAAAAATCGTTCGGGAAATGAGTTTATGCCGTGGGTAATTTCTTTGTATACATTCGATTTTACGGGCCGGGTCCGGGATTTACGGGAAACCGTGCGTTTTCGGTTTCCGGCAATTAAACTGCTTTCACTCGGCTGCTGATCACAAATGATACCATTTTTGAAAACTACAAGTCTCATACGTTTTAGTGGTGAAAACAGCATTTTAAAAATCGTTCGGGAAATGAGTTTACTACCTGGGTACTTTCTTTGTATACATTCGACTATACGGGCCAAGCACGGGATTTTCGTGAAACCGCGTGTTTTCTGTTTCCGGCGATTAAACTGCTTTCATTCCACGTCTAATCAAAAATGATACCATTATTGAAAACTACAAGTCTCCTGCGTTTTAGTGCTGGAAACCGCATTATAAAAATCGTTCGGGAAATGAGTTTACTCCCTGGGTACTTTATTTGTATACATTCGACTACACGGGCCGAGACCGGGATTTACGTTAAAACGCGGGATTTCGGTTTCCGGCCATTAAACTGCTTTCATTCGGCGTCTCATAAAAAATGATACCATTTTTGAAAACTACAAGTCTCAAGAGTTATAGTGGTGAAAACAGCATTTTAAAAATCGTTCGGGAAATGAGTTTACTCCCTGGTTACTTTCTTTGTATACATTCGACTATACGGGCCGTGACGGGATCTATGGGAAACCACGGGTTTTAGGTTTCCGTCCATTAAACTGCTTTCATTCGGCGTCTCATCAAAAATGATACCATTATTGAAAACTACAAGTCTCCTGCGTTTTAGTGCTGGAAACCGCATTTTCTAAAAATCGTTCGGTAAATGAGTTTACTCCCTGGGTACTTTATTTGTATACATTCGAATATACGGGCCGAGACCGGGATTTACGGTAAAACGTGGGATTTCGGTTTCCGGCCATTAAACTGCTTTCATTCGGCGTCTCATCAAAAATGATACCATTTTTGAAAACTACAAGTCTCATACGTTTTAGTGGTGAAAACCGCATTTCAAAAATCGTTCGGGAAATGAGTTTACTCCCTGGGTACTTTCTTTGTATACATTCGACTATACGGACCAAGACCGGGATTTACGGGAAACCGGGGTTTTTTGGCTTCCGGCGATTAAACTGCTTCTGTTCAGCAACTGATCAAAAATGATACTATTTTTGATAACTACAAGTCTCGTGCGTTTTAGTGGTGAAAACCGCATTTCAAAAATCGTTCGAGAAATGAGTTTGCCCCTGGGTACTTTCTTTGTATACATTCGACTATACGGGCCGAGCGCGGCATTTACGAGAAACCGGGGATTTTCGGTTACCGGCGATTAAACTGCTTTCATTCGGCGTCTCATCAAAAATGATACCATTTTTGAAAACTACAAGTCTCATGTGGTTTCGTGGTGAGAACAGCATTTTAAAAATCGTTCGGGAAATGAGTTTACTCCCTGGTTACTTTCTTTGTATACATTCGACTATACGGGCCGTGACGGGATCTATGGGAAACCACGGGTTTTAGGTTTCCGTCCATTAAACTGCTTTCATTCGGCGTCTCATCAAAAATGATACCATTATTGAAAACTACAAGTCTACTGCGTTTTAGTGCTGGAAACCGCATTTTCTAAAAATCGTTCGGTAAATGAGTTTACTCCCTGGGTACTTTATTTGTATACATTCGAATATACGGGCCGAGACCGGGATTTACGGTAAAACGTGGGATTTCGGTTTCCGGCCATTAAACTGCTTTCATTCGGCGTCTCATCAAAAATGATACCATTTTTGAAAACTACAAGTCTCATACGTTTTAGTGGTGAAAAGAGCATTTTAAAAATCGTCCGGGAAATGAGTTTACTCCCTGGGTATTTTCTTTGTATACATTCGACTATACGGACCAAGACCGGGATTTACGGGAAACCGGGTTTTTTTTGCTTCCGGCGATTAAATTGCTTCCGTTCAACAACTGATCAAAAATGATAATATTTTTGATAACTACAAGTCTCATGCGTTTTAGTAGTGAAAGCCGCATTTCAAAAATCGTTCGGGAAATGAGTTTACTCCCTGGGTACTTTCTTTGTATACATTCGACTATACGGACCAAGACCGGGATTTACGGGAAACCGGGGTTTTTTGGTTTCCGGCGATTAAACTGCTTCTGTTCAGCAACTGATCAAAAAGGATACTATTTTTGATAACTACAAGTCTCGTGCGTTTTAGTGGTGAAAACCGCATTTCAAAAATCGTTCGAGAAATGAGTTTACCCCTGGGTACTTTCTTTGTATACATTCGACTATACGGACCAAGACCGGGATTTACGGGAAACCGGGGTTTTTTGGTTTCCGGCGATTAAACTGCTTCTGTTCAGCAACTGATCAAAAATGATACTATTTTTAAAAACTACAAGTCTCATACGTTTTAGTGGTGAAAACAGCATTTTAAAAATCGTTCCGGAAATGAGTTTACTCCCTGGGTACTTTCTTTTTATACATTCGACTATACGGGCCAAGACCGGGATTTACCCGAAACCGGGGGTTTTTGGTTTCCGGCGATTAAACTGCTTTCGTTCAGCAACTGATCAAAAATGATACCATTTTTGATAACTACAAGTATCATGCGTTTTAGTGGTGAAAACCGCATTTTAAAAATCGTTCGGGAAATGAGTTTACTCCCTGCGTCCTTTCTCTGTCTACATTTGACTACACGGGCTAAGCCTGGGATTTACGGGAAACCATGAGTTTTCGTTTACCGGCGATTAAACTGCTTTCACTCGGCGTTTGATCACAAATGATACCGATTTTGAAAATTACAAGTCTCATGCGGTTTTGTGGTGAAAACCACATTTTAAAAATCGTTCGGGAAATGAGTTTATGCCGTGGGTAATTTCTTTGTATACATTCGATTTTACGGGCCGGGTCCGGGATTTACGGGAAACCGTGCGTTTTTGGTTTCCGGCAATTAAACTGCTTTCACTCGGCGGCTGATCACAAATGATACCATTTTTGAAAACTACAAGTCTCATACGTTTTAGTGGTGAAAACAGCATTTTAAAAATCGTTCGGGAAATGAGTTTACTACCTGGGTACTTTCTTTGTATACATTCGACTATACGGGCCAAGCCCGGGATTTTCGTGAAACCGCGTGTTTTCTGTTTCCGGCGATTAAACTGCTTTCATTCCACGTCTAATCAAAAATGATACCATTATTGAAAACTACAAGTCTCCTGCGTTTTAGTGCTGGAAACCGCATTATAAAAATCGTTCGGGAAATGAGTTTACTCCCTGGGTACTTTATTTGTATACATTCGACTACACGGGCCGAGACCGGGATTTACGTTAAAACGCGGGATTTCGGTTTCCGGCCATTAAACTGCTTTCATTCGGCGTCTCATAAAAAATGATACCATTTTTGAAAACTACAAGTCTCAAGAGTTATAGTGGTGAAAACAGCATTTTAAAAATCGTTCGGGAAATGAGTTTACTCCCTGGTTACTTTCTTTGTATACATTCGACTATACGGGCCGTGACGGGATCTATGGGAAACCACGGGTTTTAGGTTTCCGTCCATTAAACTGCTTTCATTCGGCGTCTCATCAAAAATGATACCATTATTGAAAACTACAAGTCTCCTGCGTTTTAGTGCTGGAAACCGCATTTTCTAAAAATCGTTCGGTAAATGAGTTTACTCCCTGGGTACTTTATTTGTATACATTCGAATATACGGGCCGAGACCGGGATTTACGGTAAAACGTGGGATTTCGGTTTCCGGCCATTAAACTGCTTTCATTCGGCGTCTCATCAAAAATGATACCATTTTTGAAAACTACAAGTCTCATACGTTTTAGTGGTGAAAAGAGCATTTTAAAAATCGTCCGGGAAATGAGTTTACTCCCTGGGTATTTTCTTTGTATACATTCGACTATACGGACCAAGACCGGGATTTACGGGAAACCGGGTTTTTTTTGCTTCCGGCGATTAAATTGCTTCCGTTCAACAACTGATCAAAAATGATAATATTTTTGATAACTACAAGTCTCATGCGTTTTAGTAGTGAAAACCGCATTTCAAAAATCGTTCGGGAAATGAGTTTACTCCCTGGGTACTTTCTTTGTATACATTCGACTATACGGACCAAGACCGGGATTTACGGGAAACCGGGGTTTTTTGGCTTCCGGCGATTAAACTGCTTCTGTTCAGCAACTGATCAAAAATGATACTATTTTTGATAACTACAAGTCTCGTGCCTTTTAGTGGTGAAAACCGCATTTCAAAAATCGTTCGAGAAATGAGTTTACCCCTGGGTACTTTCTTTGTATACATTCGACTATACGGGCCGAGCGCGGCATTTACGAGAAACCGGGGATTTTCGGTTACCGGCGATTAAACTGCTTTCATTCGGCGTCTCATCAAAAATGATACCATTTTTGAAAACTACAAGTCTCATGCGTTTTAGTGCTGGAAACCGCATTTTCTAAAAATCGTTCGGTAAATGAGTTTACTCCCTGGGTACTTTATTTGTATACATTCGAATATACGGGCCGGGTCCGGGATTTACGGGAAACCGTGCGTTTTCGGTTTCCGGCAATTAAACTGCTTTCACTCGGCGTCTGATCACAAATGATACCATTTTTGAAAACTACAAGTCTCATACGTTTTAGTGGTGAAAACAGCATTTTAAAAATCGTTCGGGAAATGAGTTTACTACCTGGGTACTTTCTTTGTATACATTCGACTATACGGGCCAAGCCCGGGATTTTCGGGAAACCGCGTGTTTTCTGTTTCCGGCGATTAAACTGCTTTCATTCCACGTCTAATCAAAAATGATGCCATTATTGAAAACTACAAGTCTCCTGCGTTTTAGTGCTGGAAACCGCATTTTAAAAATCGTTCGGGAAATGAGTTTACTCCCTGGGTACTTTATATGTATACATTCGATTATACGGGCCGAGACCGGGATTTACGGTAAAACGCAGGATTTCGGTTTCCGGCCATTAAACTGCTTTCATTCGGCGTCTCATCAAATATGATACCATTTTTGAAAACTACAAGTCTCATAGGTTTTAGTGGTGAAAACAGCATTCTAAAAATCGTTCGGGAAATGAGTTTACTCCCTGGGTCCTTTCTTTGTATACATTCGGCTATACGGGCCGTGACGGGGATTTATGGGACACCGCGGGTTTTAGGTTTCCGGCCGTTAAACTGCTTTCATTCGGCGTCTCATCAAAAATGATACCATTTTTGGAAACTACAACTCTCATGCGTTTTAGTTGTGAAACCCGCATTTTAAAAATCATTCGGGAGATTAGTTTACTCCCTGGGTACTTTCTTTGTATACATTAGACTATACGGGCCAAGCCCGGGATTTTCGGGAAACCGCGTGTTTTCTGTTTCCGGCGATTAAACTGCTTTCATTCCACGTCTAATCAAAAATGATACTATTATTGAAAACTACAAGTCTCCTGCGTTTTAGTGCTGGAAACCGCATTATAAAAATCGTTCGGGAAATGAGTTTACTCCCTGGGTACTTTATTTGTATACATTCGACTACACGGGCCGAGACCGGGATTTACGAAAAACCGCGGATTTTCGGTTTCCGGCGATTAAACTGCTTTCACTCGGCGTCTGATCACAAATGATACCATTTTTGAAAACTACAAGTCTCAAACGTTTTAGTGGTGAAAACAGCATTTTAAAAATCGTTCGGGAAATGAGTTTACCACCTGGGTACTTTCTTTGTATACATTCGACTATACGGGCCAAGCCCGGGATTTTCGGGAAAGCGCGTGTTTTCTGTTTCCGGCGATTAAACTGCTTTCATTCCACGTCTAATCAAAAATGATACCATTATTGAAAACTACAAGTCTCCTGCGTTTTAGTGCTGGAAACCGCATTTTAAAAATTGTTCGGGAAATGAGTTTACTCCCTGGGTTCTTTATATGTGTACATTCGAATATACGGGCCGAGACCGGGATTTACGGTAAAACGCGGGATTTCGGTTTCCGGCCATTAAACTGCTTTCATTCGGCGTCTCATCAAAAATGATACCATTTTTGAAAACTACAAGTCTCATACGTTTTAGTGGTGAAAACAGCATTTTAAAAATCGTTCGGGAAATGAGTTTACTCCCTGGGTACTTTCTTTGTATACATTCGACTATACGGGCCAAGAGCGGGATTTACGGGAAACCGGGGGGTTTTTGTTTCCGGCGATTAAACTGCTTTCGTTCAGCAACTGATCAAGAATGATACCATTTTTGATAACTACAAGTCTCATGCGTTTTACTGGTGAACACCGCATTTCAAAAATCGTTCGAGAAATGAATTTACCCCTGGGTACTTTCTTTGTATACATTCGACTATACGGGCCGAGCGCGGCATTTACGAGAAACCGGGGATTTTCGGTTACCGGCGATTAAACTGCTTTCATTCGGCGTCTCATCAAAAATGATACCATTTTTGAAAACTACAAGTCTCATGCGGTTTCGTGGTGAGAACAGCATTTTAAAAATCGTTCGGGAAATGAGTTTACTCCCTGCGTACTTTATCTGTCTACATTTGACTATACGGGCTGAGCCCGGGATTTACGGGAAACCGTGAGTTTTCGGTTTCCGGCGATTAAATTGCTTTCACTCGACGTCTGATCAAAAATGATACCATTATTGAAAACTACAAATCTCCTGCGTTTTAGTGCTGGAAACTGCATATTAAAAATCGTTCGGGAAATGAGTTTACTCCCTGGGTACTTTATTTGTATACATTCGAATATACGGGCCGAGACCGGGATTTACGGTAAAACGCGGGATTTCGGTTTCCGGCGATTAAACTGCTTTCGTTCCGCAACTGATCAAAAAAGATACCATTTTTAAAAACTACAAGTCTCATACGTTTTAGTGGTGAAAACAACATTTTAAAAATCGTTCGGGAAATGAGTTTACTCCCTGGGTACTTTCTTTGTATACATTCGACTATACGGACCAAGAGCGGGATTTACGGGAAACCGGGGGTTTTTTGTTTCCGGCGATTAAACTGCTTTCGCTCAGCAACTGATCAAAAATGATACCATTTTTGATAACTACAAGTCTCATGCGTTTTACTGGTGAACACCGCATTTCAAAAATCGTTCGAGAAATGAGTTTACTCCCTGGGTACTTTCTTTGTATACATTCGACTATACGGGCCGAGCCCGGCATTTACGAGAAACCGCGGATTTTCGGTTTCCAGCGATTAAACTGCTTTCATTGGGCGTCTCATTCAAAATGATACCATTTTTGAAAAGTACAAGTCTCATGCGGTTTCGTGGTGAGAACAGCATTTTGAAAATCGTTCGGGAGATGAGTTTACTCCCTGCGTACTTTCTCTGTCTACATTTGACTATACGGGCTAAGCTCGGGATTTACGGGAAACCATGAGTTTTCGTTTACCGGCGATTAAACTGTTTTCACTCGGCGTTTGATCACAAATGATACCGTTTTTGAAAATTACAAGTCTCATGCGGTTTTGTGGTGAAAACCACATTTTAAAAATCGCTCGGGAAATGAGTTTATGCCGTGGGTAATTTCTTTGTATACATTCGATTTTACGGGCCGGGTCCGGGATTTACGGGAAACCGTGCGTTTTCGGTTTCCGGCAATTAAACTGCTTTCACTCGGCGTCTGATCACAAATGATACCATTTTTGAAAACTACAAGTCTCATACGTTTTAGTGGTGAAAACAGCATTTTAAAAATCGTTCGGGAAATGAGTTTACTACCTGGGTACTTTCTTTGTATACATTCGACTATACGGGCCAAGCCCGGGATTTTCGGGAAACCGCGTGTTTTCTGTTTCCGGCGATTAAACTGCTTTCATTCCGCGTCTAATCAAAAATGATACCATTATTGAAAACTACAAGTCTCCTCCGTTTTAGTGCTGGAAACCGCATTTTAAAAATCGTTCGGGAAATGAGTTTACTCCCTGGGTACTTTATATGTATACATTCGATTATACGGGCCGAGACCGGGATTTACGGTAAAACGCAGGATTTCGGTTTCCGGCCATTAAACTGCTTTCATTCGGCGTCTCATCAAATATGATACCATTTTTGAAAACTACAAGTCTCATACGTTTTAGTGGTGAAAACAGCATTCTAAAAATCGTTCGGGAAATGAGTTTACTCCCTGGGTACTTTCTTTGTATACATTCGGCTATACGGGCCGTGACGGGGATTTATGGGACACCGCGGGTTTTAGGTTTACGGCCGTTAAACTGCTTTCATTCGGCGTCTCATCAAAAATGATACCATTTTTGGAAACTACAACTCTCATGCGTTTTAGTTGTGAAACCCGCATTTTAAAAATCATTCGGGAGATTAGTTTACTCCCTGGGTACTTTCTTTGTATACATTAGACTATACGGGCCAAGCCCGGGATTTTCGGGAAACCGCGTGTTTTCTGTTTCCGGCGATTAAACTGCTTTCATTCCACGTCTAATCAAAAATGATACTATTATTGAAAACTACAAGTCTCCTGCGTTTTAGTGCTGGAAACCGCATTTTAAAAATCGTTCGGGAAATGAGTTTACTCCCTGGGTTCTTTATATGTGTACATTCGAATATACGGGCCGAGACCGGGATTTACGGTAAAACGCGGGATTTCGGTTTCCGGCCATTAAACTGCTTTCATTCGGCGTCTCATCAAAAATGATACCATTTTTGAAAACTACAAGTCTCATACGTTTTAGTGGTGAAAACAGCATTTTAAAAATCGTTCGGGAAATGAGTTTACTCCCTGGGTACTTTCTTTGTATACATTCGACTATACGGGCCAAGAGCGGGATTTACGGGAAACCGGGGTTTTTTTGTTTCCGGCGATTAAACTGCTTTCGTTCAGCAACTGATCAAGAATGATACCATTTTTGATAACTACAAGTCTCATGCGTTTTACTGGTGAACACCGCATTTCAAAAATCGTTCGAGAAATGAGTTTACTCCCTGGGTACTTTCTTTGTATACATTCGATTATACGGGCCGAGCCCGGCATTTACGAGAAACCGCGGATTTTCGGTTTCCGGCGATTAAACTGCTTTCATTGGGCGTCTCATTCAAAATGATACCACTTTTGAAAACTACAAGTCTCATGCGGTTTTGCGGTGAAAACCACATTTTAAAAATCGTTCGGGAAATGAGTTTATGCCGTGAGTAATTTCTTTGCATACATTCGAATATACGGGCCGAGACCGGGATTTACGGTAAAACGCGGGATTTCGGTTTCCGGCGATTAAACTGCTTTTGTTCCGCAACTGACCAAAAAGGATACCATTTTTAAAAACTACAAGTCTCATACGTTTTAGTGGTGAAAACAACATTTTAAAAATCGTTCGGGAAATGAGTTTACTCCCTGGGTACTTTCTTTGTATACATTCGACTATACGGACCAAGAGCGGGATTTACGGGAAACCGGGGGTTTTTTGTTTCCGGCGATTAAACTGCTTTCGCTCAGCAACTGATCAAAAATGATACCATTTTTGATAACTACAAGTCTCCTGCGTTTTACTGGTGAACACCGCATTTCAAAAATCGTTCGAGAAATGAGTTTACTCCCTGGGTTCTTTATATGTGTACATTCGAATATACGGGCCGAGACCGGGATTTACGGTAAAACGCGGGATTTCGGTTTCCGGCCATTAAACTGCTTTCATTCGGCGTCTCATCAAAAATGATACCATTTTTGAAAACTACAAGTCTCATACGTTTTAGTGGTGAAAACAGCATTTTAAAAATCGTTCGGGAAATGAGTTTACTCCCTGGGTACTTTCTTTGTATACATTCGACTATACGGGCCAAGAGCGGGATTTACGGGAAACCGGGGTTTTTTTGTTTCCGGCGATTAAACTGCTTTCGTTCAGCAACTGATCAAGAATGATACCATTTTTGATAACTACAAGTCTCATGCGTTTTACTGGTGAACACCGCATTTCAAAAATCGTTCGAGAAATGAGTTTACTCCCTGGGTACTTTCTTTGTATACATTCGATTATACGGGCCGAGCCCGGCATTTACGAGAAACCGCGGATTTTCGGTTTCCGGCGATTAAACTGCTTTCATTGGGCGTCTCATTCAAAATGATACCACTTTTGAAAACTACAAGTCTCATGCGGTTTTGCGGTGAAAACCACATTTTAAAAATCGTTCGGGAAATGAGTTTATGCCGTGAGTAATTTCTTTGTATACATTCGAATATACGGGCCGAGACCGGGATTTACGGTAAAACGCGGGATTTCGGTTTCCGGCGATTAAACTGCTTTCGTTCCGCAACTGATCAAAAAAGATACCATTTTTAAAAACTACAAGTCTCATACGTTTTAGTGGTGAAAACAACATTTTAGAAATCGTTCGGGAAATGAGTTTACTCCCTGGGTACTTTCTTTGTATACATTCGACTATACGGACCAAGAGCGGGATTTACGGGAAACCGGGGTTTTTTTGTTTCCGGCGATTAAACTGCTTTCATTCGGCGTCTCATCAAAAATGATACCATTTTTGGAAACTACAACTCTCATGCGTTTTAGTTGTGAAACCCGCATTTTAAAAATCATTCGGGAGATTAGTTTACTCCCTGGGTACTTTCTTTGTATTCATTAGACTATACGGGCCAAGCCCGGGATTTTCGGGAAACCGCGTGTTTTCTGTTTCCGGCGATTAAACTGCTTTCATTCCATGTCTAATCAAAAATGATACTATTATTGAAAACTACAAGTCTCCTGCGTTTTAGTGCTGGAAACCGCATTTTAAAAATCGTTCGGGAAATGAGTTTACTCCCTGGGTTCTTTATATGTGTACATTCGAATATACGGGCCGAGACCGGGATTTACGGTAAAACGCGGGATTTCGGTTTCCGGCCATTAAACTGCTTTTGTTCCGCAACTGATCAAGAATGATACCATTTTTGATAACTACAAGTCTCATGCGTTTTACTGGTGAACACCGCATTTCAAAAATCGTTCGAGAAATGAGTTTACTCCCTGGGTACTTTCTTTGTATACATTCGATTATACGGGCCGAGCCCGGCATTTACGAGAAACCGCGAATTTTCGGTTTCCGGCGATTAAACTGCTTTCATTGGGCGTCTCATTCAAAATGAGACCACTTTTGAAAACTACAAGTCTCATGCGGTTTTGCGGTGAAAACCACATTTTAAAAATCGTTCGGGAAATGAGTTTATGCCGTGAGTAATTTCTTTGTATACATTCGACTTTACGGGCCGGGCCCTGGATTTACGGCAAACCGTGCGTTTTCGGTTTCCGGCGATTAAACTGCTTTCGTTTAGCAACTGATCAAAAATGATACCATTTTTGATAACTACAAGTATCATGCGTTTTAGTGGTGAAAACCGCATTTTAAAAATCGTTCGGGAAATGAGTTTACTCCCTGCGTCCTTTCTCTGTCTACATTTGACTACACGGGCTAAGCCCGGGATTTACGGGAAACCATGAGTTTTCGTTTACCGGCGATTAAACTGCTTTCACTCGGCGTTTGATCACAAATGATACCGATTTTGAAAATTACAAGTCTCATGCGGTTTTGTGGTGAAAACCACATTTTAAAAATCGTTTGGGAAATGAGTTTATGCCGTGGGTAATTTCTTTGTATACATTCGACTTTACGGGCCGGGCCCGGGATTTGCGGCAAACCGTGCGTTTTCGGTTTCCGGCGATTAAACTGCTTTCACTCGGTGTCTGATCACAAATGATACCATTTTTGAAAATTACAAGACTCTTGCTGTTTAGTGGTGAAAACAGCATTTTAAAAATCGTTCCGGAAATGAGTTTACTCCCTGGGTACTTTCTTTGTATACATTCGACTATACGGGCCAAGACCGGGATTTACCCGAAACCGGGGGTTTTTGGTTTCCGGCGATTAAACTGCTTTCGTTCAGCAACTGATCAAAAATGATACCATTTTTGATAACTACAAGTATCATGCGTTTTAGTGGTGAAAACCGCATTTTAAAAATCGTTCGGGAAATGAGTTTACTCCCTGCGTCCTTTCTCTGTCTACATTTGACTACACGGGCTAAGCCCGGGATTTACGGGAAACCATGAGTTTTCGTTTACCGGCGATTAAACTGCTTTCACTCGGCGTTTGATCACAAATGATACCGATTTTGAAAATTACAAGTCTCATGCGGTTTTGTGGTGAAAACCACATTATAAAAATCGTTTGGGAAATGAGTTTATGCAACGGGTAATTTCTTTGTATACATTCGATTTTACGGGCCGGGTCCGGGATTTACGGGAAACCGTGCGTTTTCGGTTTCCGGCAATTAAACTGCTTTCACTCGGCGTCTGATCACAAATGATACCATTTTTGAAAACTACAAGTCTCATACGTTTTAGTGGTGAAAACAGCATTTTAAAAATCGTTCCGGAAATGAGTTTACTCCCTGGGTACTTTCTTTGTATACATTCGACTATACGGGCCAAGACCGGGATTTACCCGAAACCGGGGGTTTTTGGTTTCCGGCGATTAAACTCCTTTCGTTCAGCAACTGATCAAAAATGATACCATTTTTGATAACTACAAGTATCATGCGTTTTAGTGGTGAAAACCGCATTTTAAAAATCGTTCGGGAAATGAGTTTACTCCCTGCGTCCTTTCTCTGTCTACATTTGACTACACGGGCTAAGCCCGGGATTTACGGGAAACCATGAGTTTTCGTTTACCGGCGATTAAACTGCTTTCACTCGGCGTTTGATCACAAATGATACCGATTTTGAAAATTACAAGTCTCATGCGGTTTTGTGGTGAAAACCACATTTTAAAAATCGTTTGGGAAATGAGTTTATGCAACGGGAAATTTCTTTGTATACATTCGATTTTACGGGCCGGGTCCGGGATTTACGGGAAACCGTGCGTTTTCGGTTTCCGGCAATTAAACTGCTTTCACTCGGCGTCTGATCACAAATGATACCATTTTTGAAAACTACAAGTCTCATACGTTTTAGTGGTGAAAACAGCATTTTAAAAATCGTTCGGGAAATGAGTTTACTACCTGGGTACTTTCTTTGTATACATTCGACTATACGGGCCAAGCCCGGGATTTTCGGGAAACCGCGTGTTTTCTGTTTCCGGCGATTAAACTGCTTTCATTCCACGTCTAATCAAAAATGATACCATTATTGAAAACTACAAGTCTCCTGCGCTTTAGTGCTGGAAACCGCATTATAAAAATCGTTCGGGAAATGAGTTTACTCCCTGGGTACTTTATTTGTATACATTCGACTACACGGGCCGAGACCGGGATTTACGTTAAAACGCGGGATTTCGGTTTCCGGCCATTAAACTGCTTTCATTCGGCGTCTCATAAAAAATGATACCATTTTTGAAAACTACAAGTCTCAAGAGTTATAGTGGTGAAAACAGCATTTTAAAAATCGTTCGGGAAGTGAGTTTACTCCCTGGTTACTTTCTTTGTATACATTCGACTATACGGGCTGTGACGGGATCTATGGGAAACCACGGGTTTTAGGTTTCCGTCCATTAAACTGCTTTCATTCGGCGTCTCATCAAAAATGATACCATTATTGAAAACTACAAGTCTCCTGCGTTTTAGTGCTGGAAACCGCATTTTCTAAAAATCGTTCGGTAAATGAGTTTACTCCCTGGGTACTTTATTTGTATACATTCGAATATACGGGCCGAGACCGGGATTTACGGTAAAACGCGGGATTTCGGTTTCCGGCCATTAAACTGCTTTCATTCGGCGTCTCATCAAAAATGATACCATTTTTGAAAACTACAAGTCTCATACGTTTTAGTGGTGAAAAGAGCATTTTAAAAATCGTCCGGGAAATGAGTTTACTCCCTGGGTATTTTCTTTGTATACATTCGACTATACGGACCAAGACCGGGATTTACGGGAAACCGGGTTTTTTTTGCTTCCGGCGATTAAATTGCTTCCGTTCAACAACTGATCAAAAATGATAATATTTTTGATAACTACAAGTCTCATGCGTTTTAGTGGTGAAAACTGCATTTCAAAAATCGTTCGGGAAATGAGTTTACTCCCTGGGTACTTTCTTTGTATACATTCGACTATACGGGCCAAGACCGGGATTCACGGGAAACCGGGGTTTTTTGGTTTCCGGCGATTAAACTGCTTTCATTCAGCAACTGATCAAAAATGATACCATTTTTAAAAACTACAAGTCTCATACGTTTTAGTGGTGAAAACAGCATTTTAAAAATCGTTCGGGAAATGAATTTACTCCCTGGGTACTTTCTTTGTATACATTCGACTATACGGACCAAGACCGGGATTTACGGGAAACCGGGGTTTTTTGGTTTCCGGCGATTAAACTGCTTCTGTTCAGCAACTGATCAAAAATGATACTATTTTTGATAACTACAAGTCTCGTGCGTTTTAGTGGTGAAAACCGCATTTCAAAAATCGTTCGAGAAATGAGTTTACCCCTGGGTACTTTCTTTGTATACATTCGACTATACGGGCCGAGCGCGGCATTTACGAGAAACCGGGGATTTTCGGTTACCGGCGATTAAACTGCTTTCATTCGGCGTCTCATCAAAAATGATACCATTTTTGAAAACTACAAGTCTCATGCGGTTTCGTGGTGAGAACAGCATTTTAAAAATCGTTCGGGAAATGAGTTTACTCCCTGCGTACTTTCTCTGTCTACATTTGACTATACGGGCTGAGCCCGGGATTTACGGGAAACCGTGAATTTTCGGTTTCCGGCGATTAAATTGCTTTCACTCGACGTCTGATCAAAAATGATACCATTATTGAAAACTACAAGTCTCCTGCGTTTTAGTGCTGGAAACTGCATATTAAAAATCGTTCGGGAAATGAGTTTACTCCCTGGGTACTTTATTTGTATACATTCGAATATACGGGCCGAGACCGGGATTTACGGTAAAACGCGGGATTTCGGTTTCCGGCGATTAAACTGCTTTCGTTCAGCAACTGATCAAAAAAGATACCATTTTTAAAAACTACAAGTCTCATACGTTTTAGTGGTGAAAACAACATTTTAAAAATCGTTCGGGAAATGAGTTTACCCCTGGGTATTTTCTTTGTATACATTCGACTATACGGACCAAGACCGGGATTTACGGGAAACCGGGGTTTTTTGGTTTCCGGCGATTAAACTGCTTCTGTTCAGCAACTGATCAAAAATGATTCTATTTTTGATAACTACAAGTCTCGTGCGTTTTAGTGGTGAAAACCGCATTTCAAAATCGTTCGAGAAATGAGTTTACCCCTGGGTACTTTCTTTGTATACATTCGACTATACGGGCCGAGCGGGGCATTTACGAGAAACCGGGGATTTTCGGTTACCGGCGATTAAACTGCTTTCATTCGGCGTCTCATCAAAAATGATACCATTTTTGAAAACTACAAGTCTCATGCGGTTTCGTGGTGAGAACAGCATTTTAAAAATCGTTCGGGAAATGAGTTTACTCCCTGCGTACTTTCTCTGTCTACATTTGACTATACGGGCTGAGCCCGGGATTTACGGGAAACCGTGAGTTTTCGGTTTCCGGCGATTAAATTGCTTTCACTCGACGTCTGATCAAAAATGATACCATTATTGAAAACTACAAGTCTCCTGCGTTTTAGTGCTGGAAACTGCATATTAAAAATCGTTCGGGAAATGAGTTTACTCCCTGGGTACTTTATTTGTATACATTCGAATATACGGGCCGAGACCGGGATTTACGGTAAAACGCGGGATTTCGGTTTCCGGCGATTAAACTGCTTTCGTTCAGCAACTGATCAAAAAAGATACCATTTTTAAAAACTACAAGTCTCATACGTTTTAGTGGTGAAAACAACATTTTAAAAATCGTTCGGGAAATGAGTTTACCCCTGGGTATTTTCTTTGTATACATTCGACTATACGGACCAAGAACGGGATTTACGGGAAACCGGGGTTTTTTGGTTTCCGGCGATTAGACTGCTTCTGTTCAGCAACTGATCAAAAATGATACTATTTTTGATAACTACAAGTCTCGTGCGTTTTAGTGGTGAAAACCGCATTTCAAAAATCGTTCGAGAAATGAGTTTACCCCTGGGTACTTTCTTTGTATACATTCGACTATACGGGCCGAGCGGGGCATTTACGAGAAACCGGGGATTTTCGGTTACCGGCGATTAAACTGCTTTCATTCGGCGTCTCATCAAAAATGATACCACTTTTGAAAACTACAAGTCTCATGCGGTTTCGTGGTGAGAACAGCATTTTAAAAATCGTTCGGGAAATGAGTTTACTCCCTGCGTACTTTCTCTGTCTACATTTGACTATACGGGCTGAGCCCGGGATTTACGGGAAACCGTGAGTTTTCGGTTTCCGGCGATTAAATTGCTTTCACTCGACGTCTGATCAAAAATGATACCATTATTGAAAACTACAAGTCTCCTGCGTTTTAGTGCTGGAAACTGCATATTAAAAATCGTTCGGGAAATGAGTTTACTCCCTGGGTACTTTATTTGTATACATTCGAATAAACGGGCCGAGACCGGGATTTACGGCAAAACGCGGGATTTCGGTTTCCGGCGATTAAACTGCTTTCGTTCAGCAACTGATCAAAAAGATACCATTTTTAAAAACTACAAGTCTCATACGTTTTAGTGGTGAAAACAACATTTTAAAAATCGTTCGGGAAATGAGTTTACTCCCTGGGTACTTTCTTTGTATACATTCGACTATACGGACCAAGAGCGGGATTTACGGAAACCGGGGGTTTTTTGTTTCCGGCGATTAAACTGCTTTCGTTCAGCAACTGATCAAAAATGATACCATTTTTGATAACTACAAGTCTCATGCGTTTTACTGGTGAACACCGCATTTCAAAAATCGTTCGAGAAATGAGTTTACTCCCTGGGTACTTTCTTTGTATACATTCGACTATACGGGCCGAGCCCGGCATTTACGAGAAACCGCGGATTTTCGGTTTCCAGCGATTAAACTGCTTTCATTGGGCGTCTCATTCAAAATGATACCATTTTTGAAAAGTACAAGTCTCATGCGGTTTAGTTGTGAGAAGAACATTTTAAAAATCGTCCGAGAAATGAGTTTACCCCTGGGTATTTTCTTTGTATACATTCGACTATACGGACCAAGAGCGGGATTTAAGGGAAACCGGGGGTTTTTTGTTTCCGGCGATTAAACTGCTTTCGTTCAGCAACTGATCAAAAATGTTACCATTTTTGATAACTACAAGTCTCATGCGTTTTACTGGTGAACACCGCATTTCAAAAATCGTTCGAGAAATGAGTTTACTCCCTGGGTACTTTCTTTGTATACATTCGACTATACGGGCCGAGCCTGGCATTTACGAAAAACCGCGGATTTTCGGTTTCCAGCGATTAAACTGCTTTCATTGGGCGTCTCATTCAAAATGATACCATTTTTGAAAAGTACAAGTTTCATGCGGTTTCGTGGTGAGAACAGCATTTTAAAAATCGTTCGGGAAATGAGTTTACTCCCTGCGTACTTTCTCTGTCTACATTTGACTATACGGGCTGAGCCCGGGATTTACGGGAAACCGTGAGTTTTCGGTTTCCGGCGATTAAATTGCTTTCACTCGACGTCTGATCAAAAATGATACCATTATTGAAAACTACAAGTCTCCTGCGTTTTAGTGCTGGAAACTGCATATTAAAAATCGTTCGAGAAATGAGTTTACTCCCTGGGTACTTTATTTGTATACATTCGAATATACGGGCCGAGACCGGGATTTACGGTAAAACGCGGGATTTCGGTTTCCGGCGATTAAACTGCTTTCGTTCAACAACTGATCAAAAAAGATACCATTTTTAAAAACTACAAGTCTCATACGTTTTAGTGGTGAAAACAACATTTTAAAAATCGTTCGGGAAATGAGTTTACTCCCTGGGTACTTTCTTTGTATACATTCGACTATACGGACCAAGAGCGGGATTTACGGGAAACCGGTGGTTTTTTGTTTCCGGCGATTAAACTGCTTTCGTTCAGCGACTGATCAAAAATGATACCATTTTTGATAACTACAAGTCTCATGCGTTTTACTGGTGAACACCGTATTTCAAAAATCGTTCGAGAAATGAGTTTACTCCCTGGGTACTTTCTTTGTATACATTCGACTATACGGGCCGAGCCCGGCATTTACGAGAAACCACGGATTTTCGGTTTCCAGCGATTAAACTGCTTTCATTGGGCGTCTGATCAAAAATGATACCATTATTGAAAACTACAAGTCTCCTGCGTTTTAGTGCTGGAAACTGCATATTAAAAATCGTTCGGGAAATGAGTTTCCTCCCTGGGTACTTTATTTGTATACATTCGAATATACGGGCCGAGACCGGGATTTACGGTAAAACGCGGGATTTCGGTTTCCGGCGATTAAACTGCTTTCGTTCAGCAACTGATCAAAAAAGATACCATTTTTAAAAACTACAAGTCTCATACGTTTTAGTGGTGAAAACAACATTTTAAAAATCGTTCGGGAAATGAGTTTACTCCCTGGGTACTTTCTTTGTATACATTCGACTATACGGACCAAGAGCGGGATTTACGGGAAACCGGTGGTTTTTTGTTTCCGGCGATTAAACTGCTTTCGTTCAGCGACTGATCAAAAATGATACCATTTTTGATAACTACAAGTCTCATGCGTTTTACTGGTGAACACCGTATTTCAAAAATCGTTCGAGAAATGAGTTTACTCCCTGGGTACTTTCTTTGTATACATTCGACTATACGGGCCGAGCCCGGCATTTACGAGAAACCGCGGATTTTCGGTTTCCAGCGATTAAACTGCTTTCATTGGGCGTCTCATTCAAAATGATATCATTTTTGAAAATTACAAGTCTCATGCGGTTTAGTGGTGAGAACAGCATTTTAAAAATCGTTCGGGAAATGAGTTTATTCCCTGGTTACTTTCTTTTTATACATTCGACTATACGGGCCGAGACCGGGATTTATGGTAAAACGCGGGATTTCGGTTTCCGGCCATTAAACTGCTTTCATTCGGCGTCTCATCAAAAATGATACCATTTTTGAAAACTACAAGTCTCATACGTTTTAGTGGTGAAAACAGCATTTTAAAAATCGTTCGGGAAATGAGTTTACTAACCTGGGTACTTTCTTTGTATACATTCGACTATACGGCCAAGCCCGGGATTTTCGGGAAAGCGGCGTGTTTTCTGTTTTCCGGCAATTAAACTGCTTCATTCCACGTCTAATCAAAAATGATACCATTATTGAAAACTACAAGTATCCTGCTTTAGTGATGGAAACCGCATTTCAAAAATCGTTGGGTAATGAGTTTACTTCCCTGGGTACTTTCTTTGTATAGCATTCAGAATATACGGGCCGAGACCGGGATTACGGGTAAAACGCGGGATTTTCGATTTCCGCCGGCCCTTAACTGCTTTCATCTCGGCCGTCCTCATCATAAATGATACTATTTTTGAAAAACTATCAGTCTCATACGTTTTAGTGGTGAAAAGAGCAGTTTGAAAAATCGTCCGGGAAATGAGTTTACTCCCTTGGTAATTATCTTTTGTATACATGTCGACTATAGCGGACCAAGACCGGGATTACGGGAAACACGGCGGTTTTTATGGTTTCCGGCGATTAAACTGCTTCCGTTTCAGACAACTGATAAAAAATGATAATATTTTTGATAACTACAACTCTCATGCGTTTTAGTGGTTAAAACGCATTTCAAAATCGTTCGAGAAATGAGTTTACCCCTGGGTACTTTCTTTGTATACATTCGACTATACGGGCGAGGCCGGCATTACGAGAAACCGGGATTTTCGGTTACCGGCCGATGTAAACTGCTTTCATTCGGCGTCTGCATCAAAAATGATACCATTTTGGAAACTACAAGTCTCATGCGGTTTAGTTCTGAAAAGAGCATTTAAAAATCGTTCGGGAAATGAGTTTTACCCCTGGGTATTTTCTTTGTATACATTCGACTATACGGACAAGACCAGGATTTACGGGAAACGGGGGTTTTTTGGGTTTCCGGGCGATTAAACTGCTTCTGTTCAGCAACTGATCAAAAATGATACTATGTTTGATAACTACAAGTCTCGTGCGTTTTAGTGGTGAAAACCGCATTTCAAAAAATCGTTCGAGAAATGAGTTTACCCCATGGGTACTTTCTTTGTATACATTCGACTATACGGGCCGAGCGCGGCATTTTACGAGAAACCGCGGGATTTTCGGTTACCGGCGATTAAACTGCTTTCATTCGGCGTCTCATCAAAAATGATACCATTTTTGAAAACTACAAGTCTCATGCGGTTTCGTGGTGAGAACAGCATTTTAAAAATCGTTCGGGAAATGAGTTTACTCCCTGCGTACTTTCTCTGTCTACATTTGGACTAATACGGGCTGAGCCGGATTTACGGGAAACCGTGAAGTTTTCGGTTTCCGGCGATTAAATTGCTTTCACTCGACGTCTGATCAAAAATGATACCATTATTGAAAACTACAAGTCTCCTGCGTTTTAGTGCTGGAACTCGCATATTAAAAATCGTTCGGAAATGAGTTTACTCCCTGGGTAACTTTCTTGTATACATTCGAATATACGGGCCGAGACCGGGATTTACGAGTAAACGCGGATTTTCGGTTACCGGCGATTAAACTGCTTTCATTCGGCGTCTCATCAACAAATGATACATTTTGAAAACTACAAGTCTCATGCGGTTTCGTGGTGAGAACAGCATTTTAAAAATCGTTTCGGGAAATGAGTTTACTCCCTGCGTACTTTCTCTGTCTACATTTGACTATACGGGCTGAGCCCGGGATTTACGGAAACCGTGAGTTTTCGGTTTCCGGCCGATTAAATTGCTTTCACTCACGTCTGATTCAAAAAATGAATACTATTATTGAAAACTACAAGTCTCCTGCGTTTTAGTGCTGGAAAACCGCATTTTAAAAATCGTTCGGGAAATGAGTTTACTCCTGGGGTATTTATTTGTATACATTCGAATATACGGGCCGAGACCGGGATTTACGGTAAAACGCGGGATTTCGGTTTCCCGCCATTAAGCTGCTTTCATTCGGCGTCTCATCAAAATGATATCATTTTTGAAAACTACAAGTCTCATGCGTTTTAGTGGTGAAAAGAGCATTTTAAAAATCGTCCGGGAAATGAGTTTACTCTCTGGGGTATTTTCTTTGTATACATTTGACTATACGGACCAAGACCGGGATTTACGGGAACTGGGTTTTTTGTTTCCGGCGATTAAACTGCTTCGTTCAGCAACTGATCAAAAATGATAATATTTTTGATAACTACAAGTCTCATGCGTTTTAGTGGTGAAATCCGCATTTCAAAAATCGTTCGAGAAATGAGTTTACCCCTGGGTACTTTCTCTGTATACATTCGACTATACGGGCCGAGCCCTGGCATTTACGAGAAACCGCGGATTTTCGGTTACCGGCGATTAAACTGCTTTCATTTCGGGTCTCATCAAAATGATACCATTTTGGAAAAACTACAAGTATCATGCGGTTTAGTGGTGAGAACAGCATTTTAAAAATCATCCGGGAAAAGAGTTTACTCCCTGGGTATTTTCTTTGTATACATTCGACTATACGGATCAAGACCGGGATTTACGAGAAACCGTGAGTTTTTCGGTTTCCGGCGATTAGAACTGCTTTCACTCGGCAACTGATCAAAAATGATACTTATTTTTGATAATACAAGTCTCTCGTTTTTAGTGGTGAAAACCGCATTTAAAAAATCGTTCGAGAAATGAGTTTACTCCCTGGGTACTTCTCTTTGTATACATTCGACTATACGGGCCGAAGCGCGGATTTACGGAAAACCGGGGTTTTCGGTTCCGGGATTAAACTGCTTTCATTCGCGCTATCAAAAATGATACCATTTTTGAAAACTACAAGTCTCATACGTTTCGTGGTGAAACAGCATTTTAAAAATCGTTCGGGAAATGAAGTTTATACTCCCTGGTACTTTCTTTTACATTCGACTATACGGCGAGCCCGGGATTTACGGAAAACGTGTTTTGGTTTCCGGCGATTAAATTGCTTTCATGACGTCTGATCAAAAATGATACCATTATTGAAACTACAAGTCTCTGCGTTTTAGTGCTGGAAACTGCATATTAAAATCGTTCGGAAATGAGTTTACTCCTGGGACTTTATTTGTATACATTCGAATATACGGCCGAGCCGGATTTACGGTAAAAACGGGATTTCGGTTTCCGGCGATTAAACTGCTTTCGTTCGCCACTGATCAAAAAGATAATTTTTAAAACTACAATCTCATACGTTTTAGTGTGAAAACAAACTTTAAAAATCGTTCGGGAAATGAGTTTACCCCTGGGTATTTCTTTGTATACATTCGACTATACGGACCAAGACCGGGATTTACGGGAAACCGGGGTTTTTGTTTCCGGCGATTAAACGCTTCTGTTCAGACTGATCAAAAAATGATTCATTTTTGATAACTACAAGTCTCTGCGTTTTAGTGTGAAAACCGCATTCAAAAATCGTTCCGAGAAATGAGTTTACCCCTGGGTACTTTCTTTGTATACATTCGACTAATACGGGCCGAGCCGGGCATTTACGAGAAACCGGGATTTTCGGTTCCGGCGATTAAACTGCTTTCATTCGGCGCTCATCAAAAATGATACCATTTTGAAAACTACAAGTCTCATGCGTTTTAGTGGTGAAACAGCATTTTAAAAATCGTTCGGGAAATGAGTTTACTCCCTGGTACTTTCTCTGTCTACATTGACTATACGGGCTGAGCCCGGGATTACGGGAAACCGTGAGTTTTCGGTTTCCGGCGATTAAATTGCTTTCACTCGACGTCTGATCAAAAATGATACCATTATTGAAAACTACAAGTCTCCTGCGTTTTAGTGCTGGAAACTGCATATTAAAAATCGTTCGGGAAATGAGTTTACTCCCTGGGTACTTATTTTGTATACATTCAAATATACGGGCCGAGACCGACAAAAATGATACCATTATTGAAAACTACAAGTCTCCTGCGTTTTAGTGCTGGAAACTGCATATTAAAAATCGTTCGGGAAATGAGTTTCCTCCCTGGGTACTTTATTTGTATACATTCGAATATACGGGCCGAGACCGGGATTTACGGTAAAACGCGGGATTTCGGTTTCCGGCGATTAAACTGCTTTCGTTCAGCAACTGATCAAAAAGATACCATTTTTAAAACTACAAGTCTCATACGTTTTAGTGGTGAAAACAACATTTTAAAAAATCGTTCGGAAATGAGTTTACTCCCTGGGTACTTTCTTTGTATACATTCGACTATACGGACCAAGAGCGGGATTTACGGGAAACCGGTGGTTTTTTGTTTCCGGCGATTAAACTGCTTTCGTTCAGCGACTGATCAAAAATGATACCATTTTTTGGATAACTAACAAGTCTCATGCGTTTTACTGGTGAACACCGTATTTCAAAAATCGTTCGAGAAATGAGTTTACTCCTGGGTACTTTCTTTGTATACATTCGACTATACGGGCCGAGCCCGGCATTTACGAGAAACCGCGGATTTTCGGTTTCCAGCGATTTAAACTGCTTCATTGGGCGTCTCATTCAAAATGATATCATTTTTTGAAAATTACAGTTCTCATGCGGTTAGTGGGTGAGACAGCATTTTAAATCGTTCGGGAAATGAGTTTATTCCCTGGTTACTTTCTTTTTATACATTCGACTATACGGGCCGAGACCGGGATTTATGGTAAAACGCGGGATTTCGGTTTCCGGCCATTAAACTGCTTTCATTCGGCGTCTCATCAAAAATGATACCATTTTTGAAAACTACAAGTCTCATACGTTTTAGTGGTGAAAACAGCATTTTAAAAATCGTTCGGGAAATGAGTTTACTACCTGGGTACTTTCTTTGTATACATTCGACTATACGGGCCAAGCCCGGGATTTTCGGGAAAGCGCGTGTTTTCTGTTTCCGGCAATTAAACTGCTTTCATTCCACGTCTAATCAAAAATGATACCATTATTGAAAACTACAAGTATCCTGCGTTTTAGTGATGGAAACCGCATTTCAAAAATCGTTTGGGAATGAGTTTACTCCCTGGGTACTTTCTTTGTATACATTCGAATATACGGGCCGAGACCGGGATTTACGGTAAAACGCGGGATTTCGATTTCCGGCCATTAAACTGCTTTCATTCGGCGTCTCATCATAAATGATACTATTTTTGAAAACTACAAGTCTCATACGTTTTAGTGGTGAAAAGAGCAGTTTAAAAATCGTCCGGGAAATGAGTTTACTCCCTTGGTATTTTCTTTGTATACATTCGACTATACGGACCAAGACCGGGATTTACGGGAAACCGGGGTTTTTTGGTTTCCGGCGATTAAACTGCTTCCGTTCAGCAACTGATAAAAAATGATAATATTTTTGATAACTACAACTCTCATGCGTTTTAGTGGTTAAAACCGCATTTCAAAAATCGTTCGAGAAATGAGTTTACCCCTGGGTACTTTCTTTGTATACATTCGACTATACGGGCCGAGGCCGGCATTTACGAGAAACCGCGGATTTTCGGTTACCGCCGATTAAACTGCTTTCATTCGGCGTCTCATCAAAAATGATACCATTTTGGAAAACTACAAGTCTCATGCGGTTTAGTTCTGAGAAGAGCATTTTAAAAATCGTCCGGGAAATGAGTTTACCCCTGGGTATTTTCTTTGTATACATTCGACTATACGGACCAAGACCAGGATTTACGGGAAACCGGGGTTTTTTGGTTTCCGGCGATTAAACTGCTTCTGTTCAGCAACTGATCAAAAATGATACTATTTTTGATAACTACAAGTCTCGTGCGTTTAGTGGTGAAAACCCGCCATTTCAAAAATCGTTCGAGAAATGAGTTTACCCATGGGTACTTTCTTTGTATACATTCGACTATACGGGCCGAGCGCGGCATTTACGAGAAACCGCGGATTTTTGGTTACCGGCGATTAAACTGCTTTCATTCGGCGTCTCATCAAAAATGATACCATTTTTGAAAACTACAAGTCTCATGCGGTTTCGTGGTGAGAACAGCATTTTAAAAATCGTTCGGGAAATGAGTTTACTCCCTGCGTACTTTCTCTGTCTACATTTGACTATACGGGCTGAGCCCGGGGATTTACGGGAAACCGTGAGTTTTCGGTTTCCGGCGATTAAATTGCTTTCACTCGACGTCTGATCAAAAATGATACTATTATTGAAAACTACAAGTCTCCTGCGTTTTAGTGCTGGAATCCGCATTTTAAAAATCGTTCGGGAAATGAGTTTTACTCCCTGGGTACTTTCTTTGTATACATTCGACTATACGGGCCGAGCGCGGCATTTACGAGAAACCGCGGATTTTCGGTTACCGGCGATTAAACTGCTTTCATTCGGCGTCTCATCAAAAATGATACCATTTTTGAAAACTACAAGTCTCATGCGGTTTCGTGGTGAGAACAGCATTTTAAAAATCGTTCGGGAAATGAGTTTACTCCCTGCGTACTTTCTCTGTCTACATTTGACTATACGGGCTGAGCCCGGGATTTACGGGAAACCGTGAGTTTTCGGTTTCCGGCGATTAAATTGCTTTCACTCAACGTCTGATCAAAAATGATACTATTATTGAAAACTACAAGTCTCCTGCGTTTTAGTGCTGGAAACCGCATTTTAAAAATCGTTCGGGAAATGAGTTTACTCCCTGGGTACTTTATTTGTATACATTCGAATATACGGGCCGAGACCGGGATTTACGGGTAAAACGCGGGATTTCGGTTTCCCGCCATTAAGCTGCTTTCATTCGGCGTCTCATCAAAAATGATATCATTTTTGAAAACTACAAGTCTCATGCGTTTTAGTGGTGAAAAGAGCATTTTAAAAATCGTCCGGGAAATGAGTTTACTCTCTGGGTATTTTCTTTGTATACATTTGACTATACGGACCAAGACCGGGATTTACGGGAAACTGGGGTTTTTTTGTTTCCGGCGATTAAACTGCTTCCGTTCAGCAACTGATCAAAAATGATAATATTTTTGATAACTACAAGTCTCATGCGTTTTAGTGGTGAAATCCGCATTTCAAAAATCGTTCGAGAAATGAGTTTACCCCTGGGTACTTTCTCTGTATACATTCGACTATACGGGCCGAGCCCGGCATTTACGAGAAACCGCGGATTTTCGGTTACCGGCGATTAAACTGCTTTCATTCGGTCTCATCAAAAATGATACCATTTGGAAAACTACAAGTATCATGCGGTTTAGTGGTGAGAACAGCATTTTTAAAAATCATCCGGGAAAAGAGTTTACTCCCTGGGTATTTTCTTTGTATACATTCGACTATACGGATCAAGACCGGGATTTACGAGAAACCGTGAGTTTTCGGTTTCCGGCGATTAAACTGCTTTCACTCGGCGTCTGATCACAAATGATACCATTTTTGAAAATTACAAGACTCATGCTGTTTAATGGTGAAAACCACATTTTAAAAATCGTTTGGAAATGAGTTTACTCCCTGGGTACTTTCTTTGTATACATTCGACTATACGGGCCGTAACGGGGATCTATGGGAAACTGCGGGTTTTAGGTTTCCGGCCATTAAACTGCTTTCATTCGGTGTCTCATCAAAAATGATACTATTTTTGAAAACTACAAGTCTCATACGTTTTAGTGGTGAAAACAGCATTTTAAAAATCGTTCGGTAAATTAGTTTACTACCTGAGTACTTTCTTTGTATACATTCTACTATACGGGTCAAGCCCGGGATTTTCGGGAAACCGCGTGTTTTCTCTTTCCGGCGATTAAACTGCTTTCATTCCACCTCTAATCAAAAATGATACCATTATTGAAAACTACAAGTCTCCTGCGTTTTAGTGCTGGAAACCGTATTTTAAAAATCGTTCGGGAAATGAGTTTACTCCCTGGGTACTTTATTTGTATACATTCGAATATACGGGGCGAGACCGGGATTTACGGTAAAACGCGGGATTTCGGTTTCCGGCCATTAAACTGCTTTTATTCGGCGTCTCATCAAAAATGATACCATTTTTGAAGACTACAAGTTTCATGCGGTTTAGTGGCGAGAACAGCATTTTAAAAATTGTTCGGGAAATGAGTTTTCTCCTTGCGTACTTTCTCTGTCTACATTTGACTATATGGGCTCAGCCCGAGATTTACGGAAAACCATGAGTTTTCGGTTTCCGGCAATTAAACTGCTTTCACTCAACGTCTGATCACAAATGATACCATTTTTGAAAACTACAAGTCTCATACGTTTTAGTGGTGAAAACAGCATTTTAAAAATCGTTCGGGAAATGAGTTTACTACCTGGGTACTTTCCTTGTATACATTCGACTATACGGGCCAAGCCCGGGATTTTCGTGAAAGCGCGTGTTTTCTGTTTCCGGCAATTAAACTGCTTTCATTCCACGTCTAATCAAAAATGATACCATTATTGAAATCTACCAGTATCCTGCGTTTTAGTGATGGAAACCGCATTTTAAAAATCGTTCGGGAAATGAGTTTACTCCCTGGTTACTTTCTTTGTATACATTCGAATATACGGGCCGAGACCGGGATTTACGGTAAAACGCGGGATTTCGATTTCCGGCCATTAAACTGCTTTCAATCGGCGTCTCATCATAAATGATACCATTTTTGAAATCTACAAGTCTCATACGTTTTAGTGGTGAAAAGAGCATTTTAAAAATCGTCCGGGAAATGAGTTTACTCCCTGGGTATTTTCTTTGTATACATTCCACTATACGGACCAAGACCGGGATTTACGGGAAACCGGGGTTTTTTGGTTTCCGGCGATTAAACTGCTTCCGTTCAGCAACTGATAAAAAATGATAATATTTTTGATAACTACAACTCTCATGAGTTTTAGTGGTTAAAACCGCATTTCAAAAATCGTTCGAGAAATGAGTTTAGCCCTGGGTACTTTCTTTGTATACATTCGACTATACGGGCCGAGCCCGGCATTTACGAGAAACCGCGGATTTTCGGTTACCGCCGATTAAACTGCTTTCATTCGGCGTCTCATCAAAAATGATACCATTTTGGAAAACTACAATTCTCAGGCGGTTTAGTTCTGAGAAGAGCATTTTAAAAATCGTCCGGGAAATGAGTTTACTCCTGGGTATTTTCTTTGTATACATTCGACTATACGGACCAAGACCGGGATTTACGGGAAACCGGGGTTTTTTGGTTTCCGGCGATTAAACTGCTTCTGTTCAGCAACTGATCAAAAATGATACTATTTTTGATAACTACAAGTCTCGTGCGTTTTAGTGGTGAAAACCGCATTTCAAAACTCGTTCGAGAAATGAGTTTACCCATGGGTACTTTCTTTGTATACATTCGACTATACGGGCCGAGCGCGGCATTTACGAGAAACCGCGGATTTTCGGTTACCGGCGATTAAACTGCTTTCATTCGGGTCTCATCAAAAATGATACCATTTTGGAAAACTACAAGTATCATGCGGTTTAGTGGTGAGAACAGCATTTTAAAAATCATCCGGGAAATGAGTTTACTCCCTGGGTATTTTCTTTGTATACATTCGACTATACGGATCAAGACCGGGATTTACGAGAAACCGTGAGTTTTCGGTTTCCGGCGATTAAACTGCTTTCACTCGGCGTCTGATCACAAATGATACCATTTTTGAAAATTACAAGACTCATGCTGTTTAATGGTGAAAACCACATTTTAAAAATCGTTTGGAAATGAGTTTACTCCCTGGGTACTTTCTTTGTATACATTCGACTATACGGGCCGTGACGGGGATCTATGGGAAACCGCGGGTTTTAGGTTTCCGGCCATTAAACTGCTTTCATTCGGTGTCTCATCAAAAATGATACTATTTTTGAAAACTACAAGTCTCATACGTTTTAGTGGTGAAAACAGCATTTTAAAAATCGTTCGGTAAATTAGTTTACTACCTGAGTACTTTCTTTGTATACATTCTACTATACGGGTCAAGCCCGGGATTTTCGGGAAACCGCGTGTTTTCTCTTTCCGGCGATTAAACTGCTTTCATTCCACCTCTAATCAAAAATGATACCATTATTGAAAACTACAAGTCTCCTGCGTTTTAGTGCTGGAAACCGTATTTTAAAAATCGTTCGGGAAATGAGTTTACTCCCTGGGTACTTTATTTGTATACATTCGAATATACGGGCCGAGACCGGGATTTACGGTAAAACGCGGGATTTCGGTTTCCGGCCAATAAACTGCTTTTATTCGGCGTCTCATCAAAATGATACCATTTTTGAAGACTACAAGTTTCATGCGGTTTAGTGGCGAGAACAGCATTTTAAAAATCGTTCGAGAAATGAGTTTTCTCCTTGCGTACTTTCTCTGTCTACATTTGACTATATGGGCTCAGCCCGGGATTTACGGAAAACCATGAATTTTCGGTTTCCGGCAATTAAACTGCTTTCACTCAACGTCTGATCACAAATGATACCATTTTTGAAAACTACAAGTCTCATACGTTTTAGTGGTGAAAACAGCATTTTAAAAATCGTTCGGTAAATTAGTTTACTACCTGAGTACTTTCTTTGTATACATTCTACTATACGGGACAAGCCCGGGATTTTCGGGAAACCGCGTGTTTTCTTTTTCCGGCGATTAAACTGCTTTCATTCCACCTCTAATAAAAAATGATACCATTATTGAAAACTACAAGTCTCCTGCGTTTTAGTGCTGGAAACCGCATTTTAAAAATCGTTCGGGAAATGAGTTTACTCCCTGGGTACTTTATTTGTATATATTCGAATATACGGGCCGAGACCGGGATTTACGGTAAAACGCGGGATTTCGGTTTCCGGCCATTAAACTGCTTTCATTCGGCGTCTCATCAAAAATGATACCATTTTTGAAGACTACAAGTTTCATGCGGTTTAGTGGCGAGAACAGCATTTTAAAAATCGTTCGGGAAATGAGTGTTCTCCCTGCGTACTTTCTCTGTCTACATTTGACTATATGGGCTCAGCCCGGGATTTACGGAAAACCATGAGTTTTCGGTTTCCGGCAATTAAACTGCTTTCACTGAACGTCTGATCACAAATGATACCATTTTTGAAAACTACAAGTCTCATACGTTTTAGTGGTGAAAACAGCATTTTAAAAATCGTTCGGGAAATGAGTTTACTACCTGGGTACTTTCTTTGTATACATTCGACTATACGGGCCAAGCCCGGGATTTTCGGGAAAGCGCGTGTTTTCTTTTTCCGGCGATTAAACTGCTTCTGTTCAGCAACTGATCAAAAATGATACTATTTTTGATAACTACAAGTCTCATGCGTTTTAGTGGTAAAAACCGCATTTCAAAAATCGTTCGAGAAATGAGTTTACCCCTGGGTACTTTCTTTGTATACACTCCACTATACGGGTCGAGCCCGGCATTTACGAGAAACCGCGGATTTTCGGTTACCGGCGATTAAACTGCTTTCATTCGGCGTCTCATCAAAAATGATACCATTTTTGAAAACTACAAGTCTCATACGTTTTAGTGGTGAAAAGAGCATTTTAAAAATCCTCCGGGAAATGAGTTTACCCCTGGGTATTTTCCTTGTATACATTCGACTATACGGACCAAGAGCGGGATTTACGGGAAACCGGGGTTTTTTGGTTTCCGGCGATTAAACTGCTTCTGTTCAGCAACTGATCAAAAATGATACCATTATTGAAAACTACAAGTCTCCTGCGTTTTAGTGCTGGAAACCGCATTTCAAAAATCGTTCGAGAAATGAGTTTACCCCTGGGTACTTTCTTTGTATACATTCGACTATTCGGGCCGAGCCCGGCATTTACGAGAAACCGCGGATTTTCGGTTACCGGCGATTAAACTGCTTTCATTCGGCGTCTCATCAAAAATGATACCATTTTTGAAAACTACAAGTGTCATGCGGTTTAGTGGTGAGAACAGCATTTTAAAAATCGTCCGGGAAATGAGTTTACTCCCTGGGTATTTTCTTTGTATACATTCGACTATACGGACCTAGACCGGGATTTACGGGAAACCGGGGTTTTTTGGTTTCCGGCGATTAAACTGCTTCTGTTCAGCAACTGATCAAAAATGATACTATTTTTGATAACTACAAGTCTCATGCGTTTTAGTGGTGAAAACCGCATTTCAAAAATCGTTCGAGAAATGAGTTTACCCCTGGGTACTTTCTTTGTATACATTCCACTATACGGGTCGAGCCCGGCATTTACGAGAAACCGCGGATTTTCGGTTACCGGCGATTAAACTGCTTTCATTCGGCGTCTCATCAAAAATGATACCATTTTTGGAAACTACAAGTCTCATGCGGTTTAGTGGTGAGAACAGCATTTTAAAAATTGTCCGGGAAATGAGTTTACTCCCTGGGTATTTTCTTTGTATACATTCGACTATACGGACCTAGACCGTGATTTACGGGAAAGCGGGGTTTTTTGGTTTCCGGCGATTAAACTGCTTCTGTTCAGCAACTGATCAAAAATGATACTATTTTTGATAACTACAAGTCTCATGCGTTTTAGTGGTGTAAACCGCATTTCAAAAATCGTTCGAGAAATGAGTTTACCACTGGGTACTTTCTTTGTATACATTCGACTATACGTGCCGAGCCCGGCATTTACGAGAAACCGCGGATTTTCGGTTTCTGGCGATTAAACTGCTTTCATTCGGCGTCTCATCAAAAATGATACCATTTTTGAAAACTACAAGTCTCATGCGGTTTAGTGGCGCGAACAGCATTTTAAAAATCGTTCGGGAAATGAGTTTACTCCCTGCGTACTTTCTCTGTCTACATTTGACTATACGGGCTGAGCCCGGGATTTACGGGAAACCGTGAGTTTTCGGTTTCCGGCGATTAAACTGCTTTCACTCGGCGTCTGATCACAAATGATACCATTTTTGAAAATTACAAGACTCATGCTGTTTAGTGGTGAAAACCACATTTTAAAAATCGTTTGGGAAATGAATTTACTCCTTGGGTACTTTCTTTGTATACATTCGACTATACGGGCCGTGACGGGGATCTTTGGGAAACCGCGGGTTTTAGGTTTCCGGCCATTAAACTGCTTTCATTCGGCGTCTTATCAAAAATGATACCATTTTTGAAAAACTACAAGTCTCAAACGATTTAGTGGTGAAAACAGCATTTTAAAAATCGTTCGGGAAATGAGTTTACTACCTGGGTACTTTCTTTGTATACATTCGACTATACGGGCCAAGCCCGGGATTTTCGAGAAACCGCGGGTTTCAGGTTTCCGGCCATTAGACTTCTTTCATTCGGCGTCTCATCAAAAATGATACCATTTTTGAAAACTACAAGTCTCATACGTTTTAGTGCTGGAAACCGCATTTTAAAAATCGTTCGGGAAATGAGTTTACTCCCTGGGTACTTTATTTGTATACATTCGACTATACGGGCCGAGACCGGGATTTACGGTAAAACGCGGGATTTCGGTTTCCGGCCATTAAACTGCTTTCATTCGGCGTCTCATCAAAAATGATACCATTTTTGAAAACTACAAGTCTCAAACGTTTTAGTGGTGAAAACAGCATTTTAAAAATCGTTCTGGAAATGAGTTTACTCCCGGGGTACTTTCTTTGTATACATTCGACTATACGGGCCGTGAAGGGGATCTATGGGAAACCGCGGGTTTTAGGTTTCCGGCCATTAAACTGCTTTTATTCGGCGTCTCATCAAAAATGATACCATTTTTGAAAGATGCAAGTCTGATACGGTTTAGTGGTGAGAACAGCATTTTAAAAATCGTTCGGGAAATGAGTTTACTCCCTGCATACTTTCTCTGTCTACATTTGACTATATGGGCTGAGCCCGGGATTTACGGGAAACCATGCGTTTTCGGTTTCCGGCGATTAAACTGCTTTCACTCGGCGTCTGATCACAAATGATACCATTTGTGAAAATTACAAGACTCATACGTTTTAGTGGTGAGAACAGTATTTTAAAAATAGTTCGGGAAATGAGTTTACTACCTGGGTACTTTCTTTGTATGCATTCGAATATACGGTCCAAGCCCGGGATTTTCAGGAAACCGTGCGTTTTCGGTTACCGACGATTAAACTGCTTTCATTCGGCGTCTCATCAAAAATGATACCATTTTTGAAAACTACAAGTCTCATGCGGTTTAGTGGTGAGAACAGCATTTTAAAAATCGTTCGGGAAATGAGTTTAATTCCTGCGTACTTTCTCTGTCTACATCTGACTATACGGGCTGAGCCCGGGATTTACGGGAAACCGTGACTTTTCGGTTACCGGCGATTAAACTGCTTTCACTCGGCGTTTGATCACAAATGATACCGTTTTTGAAAATTACAAGTCTCATGCGGTTTTGTGGTGAAAACCACATTTTAAAATTCGTTCGGGAAATGAGTTTATGCCGTGGGTAATTTCTTTGTATACATTCGACTTTACGGGCCGGGCCCGGGATTTACGGGAAACCGTGTGTTTTCGGTTTCCGGCCATTAAACTGCTTTCATTCGGCGTCTCATCAAAAATGATACCATTTGTGAAAATTACAAGACTCATGCTTTTTAGTGGTGAAAACCACATTTTAAAAATCGTTTGGGAAATGAGTTTTCGCCCTGGGTACTTTCTTTGTATACATTCGACTATACAGGCCGTGACGGGGATCTATGGGAAACCGCGGGTTTTAGGTTTCCGGCGATTAAACTGCTTTCACTCGGCGTCTGATCACAAATGATACCATTTGTGAAAATTACAAGACTCATACGTTTTAGTGGTGAGAACAGTATTTTAAAAATAGTTCGGGAAATGAGTTTACTACCTGGGTACTTTCTTTGTATGCATTCGAATATACGGGCCAAGCCCGGGATTTTCGGGAAACCGTGCGTTTTCGGTTACCGACGATTAAACTGCTTTCATTCGGCGTCTCATCAAAAATGATACCATTTTTGAAAACTACAAGTCTCATGCGGTTTAGTGGTGAGAACAGCATTTTAAAAATCGTTCGGGAAATGAGTTTAATTCCTGCGTACTTTCTCTGTCTACATCTGACTATACGGGCTGAGCCCGGGATTTACGGGAAACCGTGACTTTTCGGTTACCGGCGATTAAACTGCTTTCACTCGGCGTTTGATCACAAATGATACCGTTTTTGAAAATTACAAGTCTCATGCGGTTTTGTGGTGAAAACCACATTTTAAAAATCGTTCGGGAAATGAGTTTATGCCGTGGGTAATTTCTTTGTATACATTCGACTTTACGGGCCGGGCCCGGGATTTACGGGAAACCGTGTGTTTTCGGTTTCCGGCCATTAAACTGCTTTCATTCGGCGTCTCATCAAAAATGATACCATTTGTGAAAATTACAAGACTCATGCTTTTTAGTGGTGAAAACCACATTTTAAAAATCGTTTGGGAAATGAGTTTCCGCCCTGGGTACTTTCTTTGTACACATTCGACTATACAGGCCGTGACGGGGATCTATGGGAAACCGCGGGTTTTAGGTTTCCGGCGATTAAACTGCTTTCACTCGGCGTCTGATCACAAATGATACCATTTGTGAAAATTACAAGACTCATACGTTTTAGTGGTGAGAACAGTATTTTAAAAATAGTTCGGGAAATGAGTTTACTACCTGGGTACTTTCTTTGTATGCATTCGAATATACGGGCCAAGCCCGGGATTTTCGGGAAACCGTGCGTTTTCGGTTACCGACGATTAAACTGCTTTCATTCGGCGTCTCATCAAAAATGATACCATTTTTGAAAACTACAAGTCTCATGCGGTTTAGTGGTGAGAACAGCATTTTAAAAATCGTTCGGGAAATGAGTTTAATTCCTGCGTACTTTCTCTGTCTACATCTGACTATACGGGCTGAGCCCGGGATTTACGGGAAACCGTGACTTTTCGGTTACCGGCGATTAAACTGCTTTCACTCGGCGTTTGATCACAAATGATACCGTTTTTTGAAAATTACAAGTCTCATGCGGTTTTGTGGTGAAAACCACATTTTAAAAATCGTTCGGGAAATGAGTTTATGCCGTGGGTAATTTCTTTGTATACATTCGACTTTACGGGCCGGGCCCGGGATTTACGGGAAACCGTGTGTTTTCGGTTTCCGGCCATTAAACTGCTTTCATTCGGCGTCTCATCAAAAATGATACCATTTGTGAAAATTACAAGACTCATGCTGTTTAGTGGTGAAAACCACATTTTAAAAATCGTTTGGGAAATGAATTTACTCCTTGGGTACTTTCTTTGTATACATTCGACTATACGGGCCGTGACGGGGATCTTTGGGAAACCGCGGGTTTTAGGTTTCCGGCCATTAAACTGCTTTCATTCGGCGTCTTATCAAAAATGATACCATTTTTGAAAACTACAAGTCTCAAACGATTTAGTGGTGAAAACAGCATTTTAAAAATCGTTCGGGAAATGAGTTTACTACCTGGGTACTTTCTTTGTATACATTCGACTATACGGGCCAAGCCCGGGATTTTCGGGAAACCGCGGGTTTCAGGTTTCCGGCCCTTAAACTTCTTTCATTCGGCGTCTCATCAAAAATGATACCATTTTTGAAAACTACAAGTCTCATACGTTTTAGTGCTGGAAACCGCATTTTAAAAATCGTTCGGGAAATGAGTTTACTCCCTGGGTACTTTATTTGTATACATTCGACTATACGGGCCGAGACCGGGATTTACGGTAAAACGCGGGATTTCGGTTTCCGGTCATTAAACTGCTTTCATTCGGCGTCTCATCAAAAATGATACTATTTGTGAAAATTACAAGACTCATGCTTTTTAGTGGTGAAAACCACATTTTAAAAATCGTTTGGGAAATGAGTTTCCGCCCTGGGTACTTTCTTTGTATACATTCGACTATACAGGCCGTGACGGGGATCTATGGGAAACCGCGGGTTTTAGGTTTCCGGCGATTAAACTGCTTTCACTCGGCGTCTGATCACAAATGATACCATTTGTGAAAATTACAAGACTCATACGTTTTAGTGGTGAGAACAGTATTTTAAAAATAGTTCGGGAAATGAGTTTACTACCTGGGTACTTTCTTTGTATGCATTCGAATATACGGGCCAAGCCCGGGATTTTCGGGAAACCGTGCGTTTTCGGTTACCGACGATTAAACTGCTTTCATTCGGCGTCTCATCAAAAATGATACCATTTTTGAAAACTACAAGTCTCATGCGGTTTAGTGGTGAGAACAGCATTTTAAAAATCGTTCGGGAAATGAGTTTACTCCCTGGGTACTTTATTTGTATACATTCGACTATACGGGCCGAGACCGGGATTTACGGTAAAACGCGGGATTTCGGTTTCCGGCCATTAAACTGCTTTCATTCGGCGTCTCATCAAAAATGATACCATTTTTGAAAACTACAAGTCTCAAACGTTTTAGTGGTGAAAACAGCATTTTAAAATTCGCTCTGATAATGAGTTTACTCCCGGGGTACTTTCTTTGTATACATTCGACTATACGGGCCGTGAAGGGGATCTATGGGAAACCGCGGGTTTTAGGTTTCCGGCCATTAAACTGCTTTTATTCGGCGTCTCATCAAAAATGATACCATTTTTGAAAGATGCAAGTCTGATACGGTTTAGTGGTGAGAACAGCATTTTAAAAATCGTTCGGGAAATGAGATTACTCCCTGCATACTTTCTCTGTCTACATTTGACTATATGGGCTGAGCCCGGGATTTACGGGAAACCATGCGTTTTCGGTTTCCGGCGATTAAACTGCTTTCACTCGGCGTCTGATCACAAATGATACCATTTGTGAAAATTACAAGACTCATACGTTTTAGTGGTGAGAACAGTATTTTAAGAATAGTTCGGGAAATGAGTTTACTACCTGGGTACTTTCTTTGTATGCATTCGAATATACGGGCCAAGCCCGGGATTTTCAGGAAACCGTGCGTTTTCGGATACCGACGATTAAACTGCTTTCACTCGGCGTTTGATCACAAATGATACCGTTTTTGAAAATTACAAGTCTCATGCGGTTTTGTGGTGAAAACCACATTTTAAAAATCCTTCGGGAAATGAGTTTATGCCGTGGGTAATTTCTTTGTATACATTCGACTTTACGGGCCGGGCCCGGGATTTACGGGAAACCGTGTGTTTTCGGTTTCCGGCCATTAAACTGCTTTCATTCGGCGTCTCATCAAAAATGATACCATTTGTGAAAATTACAAGACTCATGCTGTTTAGTGGTGAAAACCACATTTTAAAAATCGTTTGGGAAATGAATTTACTCCTTGGGTACTTTCTTTGTATACATTCGACTATACGGGCCGTGACGGGGATCTTTGGGAAACTGCGGGTTTTAGGTTTCCGGCCATTAAACTGCTTTCATTCGGCGTCTTATCAAAAATGATACCATTTTTGAAAACTACAAGTCTCAAACGATTTAGTGGTGAAAACAGCATTTTAAAAATAGTTCGGGAAATGAGTTTACTACCTGGGTACTTTCTTTGTATACATTCGACTATACGGGCCAAGCCCGGGATTTTCGGGAAACCGCGGGTTTCAGGTTTCCGGCCATTAAACTTCTTTCATTCGGCGTCTCATCAAAAATGATACCATTTTTGAAAACTACAAGTCTCATACGTTTTAGTGCTGGAAACCGCATTTTAAAAATCGTTCGGGAAATGAGTTTACTCCCTGGGTACTTTATTTGTATACATTCGACTATACGGGCCGAGACCGGGATTTACGGTAAAACGCGGGATTTCGGTTTCCGGCCATTAAACTGCTTTCATTCGGCGTCTCATCAAAAATGATACCATTTTTGAAAACTACAAGTCTCAAACGTTTTAGTGGTGAAAACAGCATTTTAAAAATCGTTCTGGAAATGAGTTTACTCCCGGGGTACTTTCTTTGTATACATTCGACTATACGGGCCGTGAAGGGGATCTATGGGAAACCGCGGGTTTTAGGTTTCCGGCCATTAAACTGCTTTTATTCGGCGTCTCATCAAAAATGATACCATTTTTGAAAGATGCAAGTCTGATACGGTTTAGTGGTGAGAACAGCATTTTAAAAATCGTTCGGGAAATGAGTTTACTCCCTGCATACTTTCTCTGTCTACATTTGACTATATGGGCTGAGCCCGGGATTTACGGGAAACCATGCGTTTTCGGTTTCCGGCGATTAAACTGCTTTCACTCGGCGTCTGATCACAAATGATACCATTTGTTGAAATTACAAGACTCATACGTTTTAGTGGTGAGAACAGTATTTTAAAAATAGTTCGGGAAATGAGTTTACTACCTGGGTACTTTCTTTGTATGCATTCGAATATACGGGCCAAGCCCGGGATTTTCAGGAAACCGTGCGTTTTCGGTTACCGACGATTAAACTGCTTTCATTCGGCGTCTCATCAAAAATGATACCATTTTGAAAACTACAAGTCTCATGCGGTTTAGTGGTGAGAACAGCATTTTAAAAATCGTTCGGGAAATGAGTTTAATTCCTGCGTACTTTCTCTGTCTACATCTGACTATACGGGCTGAGCCCGGGATTTACGGGAAACCGTGACTTTTCGGTTACCGGCGATTAAACTGCTTTCACTCGGCGTTTTGATCACAAATGATACCGTTTTTTGAAAATTACAAGTCTCATGCGGTTTTGTGGTGAAAACCACATTTTAAAAATCGTTCGGGAAATGAGTTTATGCCGTGGCTAATTTCTTTGTATACATTCGACTTACGGGCCGGGCCGGGATTTACGGGAAACCGTGTGTTTTCGGTTTCCGGCCATTAAACTGCTTTTCATTCGGCGTCTCATCAAAAATGATACCATTTGTGAAAATTACAAGACTCATGCTTTTTAGTGGTGAAAACCACATTTTAAAAATCGTTTGGGAAATGAGTTTTCGCCCTGGGTACTTTCTTTGTATACATTTCGACTATACAGGCCGTGACGGGGATTATGGGAAACCAGCGGTTTTAGGTTTCCGGCGATTAAACTGCTTTCACTCGGCGTCTGATCACAAATGATACCATTTGTTGAAATTACAAGACTCATACGTTTTAGTGGTGAGAACAGTATTTTAAAAATAGTTCGGGAAATGAGTTTACTACCTGGGTACTTTCTTTGTATGCATTCGAATATACGGGCCAAGCCCGGGATTTTCAGGAAACCGTGCGTTTTCGGTTACCGACGATTAAACTGCTTTCATTCGGCGTCTCATCAAAAATGATACCATTTTTGAAAACTACAAGTCTCATGCGGTTTAGTGGTGAGAACAGCATTTTAAAAATCGTTCGGGAAATGAGTTTAATTCCTGCGTACTTTCTCTGTCTACATCTGACTATACGGGCTGAGCCCGGGATTTACGGGAAACCGTGACTTTTCGGTTACCGGCGATTAAACTGCTTTCACTCGGCGTTTGATCACAAATGATACCGTTTTTGAAAATTACAAGTCTCATGCGGTTTTGTGGTGAAAACCACATTTTAAAAATCGTTCGGGAAATGAGTTTATGCCGTGGCTAATTTCTTTGTATACATTCGACTTTACGGGCCGGGCCCGGGATTTACGGGAAACCGTGTGTTTTCGGTTTCCGGCCATTAAACTGCTTTCATTCGGCGTCTCATCAAAAATGATACCATTTGTGAAAATTACAAGACTCATGCTTTTTAGTGGTGAAAACCACATTTTAAAAATCGTTTGGGAAATGAGTTTCCGCCCTGGGTACTTTCTTTGTATACATTCGACTATACAGGCCGTGACGGGGATCTATGGGAAACCGCGGGTTTTAGGTTTCCGGCCATTAAACTGCTTTCATTCGGCGTCTCATCAAAAATGATACCATTTTTGAAAACTACAAAGTCTCACACGTTTTAGTGGTGAGAACAGCATTTTAAAAATAGTTCGGGAAATGAATTTACTACCTGGGTACTTTCTTTGTATACATTCGACTATACGGGCCAAGCCCGGGTTTTTCGGGAAACCGCGTGTTTTCTGTTTCCGGCGATTAAACTGCTTTCATTCCACGTGTAATCAAAAATGATACCATTATTGAAAACTGCAAGTCTTCTGCGTTTTAGTGCTGGAAACAGCATTTTAAAAATCGTTCGGGAAATGAGTTTACTCCCTGGGTACTTTATTTGTATACATTCGACTATACGGGCAGAGACCGGGATTTACTGTAAAACGCGGGATTTCGGTTCACGGAGTACCTAGGTTGCAATATCGCTACACTGATGGCCCATATCGAGGCCCGGTTTTCTGATGGGATGACTTGGGATAATTATGGAGGGTGGCATATAGATCACAAGGTGCCAATTAAATATAGGGAAAATGGGGATGCCCCATCGCTTGCCGAGGTGGTGAAAAGGCTGCACTACATCAATATGCAACCCATGTGGGCAAGCGAAAATATATCAAAGGGTAACCGATATGTCTCGGAATAGAAAGCGCACACCAAACACAATTTTAATACCTTTGCGGTATTAAAATTATCATTTTTGACCCTTTCAGCTGTATGTTAAAAGGTACTGAAATATCAAAAAAGACGGAAGCCTATCTACAAAGAAATCAATTTACAATCAGCTACAATATTCGGAGACCTGTACTACATTGTTGTATCAAGGTAGGGTCGGTGACAGGTTATTGCCCTACCTGCCTGGAAATTTTAAATAACGAGATGGCGTATACTACGAGGGGTTTGAATATAAAACCGACGAAGAGCTTTTAAACAGGGTAGCGTTAGGCGAAAAAGCATGGGGTACATTTGTAAGAAGCGAGATTGACGAGGATGTAGAGGATGATGCTGAACGCCTAGGGCTCTATATCGTTGCGACTAAAGAGAACAACTATGGTGCATTCTGTTACCAGGTTATTAAGGATAGGGATTTGAAGCTATCTAATTTGGCCGATATATCAACAATAGGCAATATACTCAAATTTCAGATACCGGATAGACGTCCAGTCGATATTGATTTGGAAAATGAACCCAATGTCATCAAAGGTATCGTCTATGGATACCCGTTATATACCCTACATCCTTTGGATTATCTGCGAGATCCGAATGATGATGACGAATGAAGAGCTATTACCAGTCTTTGATATGTTCCGGGGGTACCTGAACATCTTCGGGAATTAGCATGAGTTCTTCTGACACGAAGCCACGATCAGGGCCGTCCTTCAAATAGTACAAAATACGGCTACCCGCTACTATTTTATCCAACCTGTAAGTATGTTTGCTGTAAAAGGCGTCGGTGGCGCGTCTTTTAGAGTCATTATGCTCCTCTCCTGGTTGTAGCAGATAGAGATAAAGACCATCCTCGGGTAGGGGTTTTTCTTCGGGGTATTCTTGACTTTTCTCAACCGGAACATCATCGAGTTTAATAGCCTTGTTAGGTTTTAGGCCAATCATGGCAGTCTTGGTATTATTGAGACTTTTGACGATAGTGTACAGGTGCTTGACCCAAATGCTACTATGCTCCCCGGAGACCAACTCCTGTGCATCCTGGGGCTTAAAGAGCCTTTCAGCAAGTACCTTGTTGTACGACTCTACAAAGGCCGTAAATGTATGGTGATATTTGGTGGTGGCCCTCTTAATTTCAACTCCCTTATCCTCCAGTAACTTCGTTACATCCGATTTGAATTCGGAGCCATTGTCACATTGAAAAATCTTAGGGTATCGTAAAGGTACCGCTTTGTAGATGTCCTTAATCATCCCTGCAACCTCACTAGCCCTTTTCGTACGTAGGGGCCTAGCCACCTTGTACCTTGAGGCCACGTCAATACCCGTCAGGATGTATTTGTAGGTGCTTCCATATAACTTGTCATGCGGCATATATAGTAGATCGAATTGATGCATTTCGTTAGGTGCCGTAATGGTAAAATGGGGGTAGTCAATACGCTTCGGGCCCCTGATATGTCGGAGCCAGAGCAGTTGACGAGAAAGCCAGTGGATAACCTTCTTTTTTGATAGGCCGCTCTCTTTCGCAAGCAGCCTGATAGCTTTGCGTCCGACCCACAAATGTTCTGGGGTATAGTATATTTGGCTTAGTTTTTCAGCCTCCTCCTCGGTAATACTATGTGATGCTTTTGACATGTTTATTATACATGTTAAAAACGTTTTTACAGATACTTATATGCTACGAGGCTTAGCAGGGATAGGGATCCAACTATGAATATGACTTCACCATCCTGTTGCTCCTTTGAAGGCGTGTAAATATCTTTCAATTCTGGGGCCTTCTCGCTTGAGGCTATATAATACCTGTACATGTCGTCATCCAATTGTCTCAAGCTCTTCCCTGCCTGTAGTTATAATTGCCGTTGCTTGCCGAACCAATCGAGCTTGGCATGTCTGTCTTGTACCCATTTGGCCAGAGCTGCGTTAAGCTTTTCGACGGCTTCGTCATGCCTTTTCCGTTCCGCTTCCCCATGTCCCGAAAGTTTAGAAAATGGATAGTTTGTGCCACTAAAGGCCAATGCATTGATTGCAGCACCTGCAATTATAACAGCAATCGTTGCCATTTATTGTTTACCCTTCTTGCATTCCTTGCAGCGATACCTCAATTTCTCATGTTCGCATATCTGACTGCCCTTGCAGTCTTTGCAGGAAGCCCTCTGTTTTTCATGTTCGCATATCTGACTGCCCTTGCACTCCTTACAACAGGCCCTCCTTTTCTCATGTTCACATATCTGACTGCCCTTGCACTCCTTGCACTGATCCCTCCGCCTTTCATGCTGGCAGATTTGACTGCCCTTACATTCCCTACATTCGCCCCTCACCCTTTCATGGGGGCACTTATTGCGTTTCCTTAACGCTTTGTTAACATCAAGGCATTTGATGCATGTCTTTGTTAGTTGACCATTTTTCACCACCCTGAATGCATCTGGCAAAAGACTGCTTTTACAATTTGGGCAGCTCCTGGTTCCCTCCAAATGTTTGCCCTTCTTGCATTCCTTGCAGCGATACCTCAATTTCTCATGTTCACATATCTGACTGCCCTTGCACTCCTTCCAATGGGCTTTCCTTTTTCATGGGGGCAGATTTGACTCCCCTTGCAGTCCTTGCACTAGGCCCTCATCCTTAGATGCTGACAAATCTGACTGCCCTTACAGTCTTTGCAGCAAGCCCTCTGTCTCTCATGGGGACAAATCTGACTGCCCTTACATTCCTTACAATAGGCCCCCTGTTTTTCATGTTCGCATATTTGATTTCCCCCACAGTCCTTACACTGCGCCATCCGCCTACCATGGGGGCATTTGTTTTTGGCACGCTCCTGTTTCTTTTTATCCAAGCATTTGATGCATGCCTTTGTAGCTTGACCATTTTTAAACACCCTAAATGCATCCAAGGCCAACACTTTTTTACAATTTGGACATCTCTTGTTTTCTTCCATATTGATTTGTATTTATCCTCATAGGACAAATACCAATTGTGGTCACTAATATTCCACAGAATGATAACGGCCGCCTAGAATGTTTAACTGAGCATCCATCAGCAAGTACACGTAACACCGTATATCCCCAGTTCCGTCGGCCTTTTTGGTCATGTGGAGCGTAATGCCGTCACTAAGCCTCTGTAGGGGTCTCCCACTACCATGTCGGGTATGATCGGGAGATGCTCTGAAATCAACGAATAACGCATACCGTTCATTGAAGAATTGGCCAATTGTCATATTCGAGTCGTGACTACCAAATAGGTTGGCAATCTGCTCCAGATGATCCTTGGGAAGCATGGCATGGCTATACAGTTCGTTGGGTTCACCTTCCACCGTGATGGATAACTTTTCAATTTTTGGATTATAAAAGACCTCGTTGATACCAGCGTAGGCCATCACTTTCCCAGGGTCTATAAAGAGTAACAAGACACCTTTGAGACTCTTGGCAGGGGTATCGATTTGGAGGTTGTAGCTTGTATCAGCCTTTTTCATGGTCACCACCTTGCTTCTTAATATCCTTTCGTAGGGCAACGCGAGACGATTATACCTTGACATCATGGCACTTGCGAGACCTTCATGGGTGATCTTGTCAAACTCTAGCTCGATGATGGTGATCTTGTACGCAGCATCTGCTGCCTGGGCTGCCGTAGATCCCACGGCTGCTGTCCCCGTATCTTTGATGACGTCGCTGTGCTGTGCGAAATGTAGAACGAACTGCAATCTGTCATGTAGCTCTGCCTGGTAAAACGGTAAGTCTCTGGTGAGTTCAAAGAGTTTGCCGATTGGTATGCAGAAAGTGTTTCCATACGCCGCAGCGATGGCTTTCTCCTCATCTCTCCCAACGTACTCGGTAGCCTTGACCTGCAGGGCTCTGATTGTACCATCGTTGGGGTTGATGCCTTCTAAAATGAGGTTGTTTTCCCGATCGAATTTGGGCAGCCACAAGTCCCGGTACACTGCCAGGATATTGTAAGCAGATATATTTTAAACCTCATTGCCATCCAAGGTAACTCGCAGATTTCTCACCAGGCTTTTGCCGAAATTGCTGACTAGGGTACGCTTCGTATTTGTGCCCGTCAGCGTCAGATCAAATAAGAGCTTGAGACTCCCTGGAAAAATGACATCATTCTGCCCCATGTTGGGAATATCCGCGTAGAGGTCTTCATTCCGGTTAATGGTGCTTGGTATATGGCTTATCTGAACCCTCTGTTTTCTGCCTTTGATACCGAAGAGCTGTTTCGTCGCAGCGTAGGGGTTTAGGGTTGTTCCGAATGCACTCATGTTTATTTTATATATTTGGGAATCTTCTAATAAATGCCAACTAATCCAGTATTTGATCACGATCTTCCGGATGAGGTCGGAAGAGATGATAAACCCGATGATACCACGTCAAAACTCCCATCAACACCGGGGCCTTCAACCGAAAGAGAACAACAAGGCGTCCCGGGGGCTGGCCTTTCAGAGCTGAGGCAAAAATTGCTAAAGGATAAGGTCAACGACCTCTACGAACGTTTTGAGGAGAGGCTGGGGAAGCCTATTGCGATACCCTACGACCAGTTTAGGCTGGAGGGAAACGTCTTTTTTTCAACGATATAGACCTTACAGCATTAATTACAGAAGATAAGGGTGGGCTGCGAGCTACCGGGGAGATGATCAAGAGATTGAAGGCAGATCTCGTGCGAGCCCTAGGCTTTACCGACTATGTTACTACGCCCAACAGGGGTAAGGCAGCGGCCCAGGCACTTGGGCAAAAGGTTGATGACATTGTGAGGAAGGATATGGCTGATGATATCATTTCGATGGAATCGATAGAGGAATTTGTGGATGCCACGGAAAACTTTATGGAAGAAACTTCATTTGGTGGTACTAATGATGAAATCACTGAACGTGAAAGAAGGGGGCTTAACCTTGAACTTCAAACTATAAGGGGTAACCTGAGAAGCCTAGCAAGTAAGATCATTTCGTTTGATAGCGAGATTGGCAAGGCAAAGGGTGATATAAAAAAACTTGAGCAGCAGAAGGCCAGGGCAACCGATGAGCAAAAGGCTAAACTTGAGAAGGATATAGAAAATCTTAATGATAAGATCGAAGAATTGAATGATAAAAAAAAGGCCACGCAAAATGCCCCTGGTTTACTATCCTCCCAGATTTACAGCCAGCTGAGGACCATCAAGGAAACGTTGATGAAAATTGCTGGAGATGACACGTCCCTCCTGGAGAAGCTAAAAATCCTCTTCAGGGAGCAGGGTATAACCATAGCGAGCATGGTCTCCGCTATTGGTCTATTAATAAGCACCATCGTACTTGCGGCTACGGGAGGGAGTCCCGCGGCTGGTGCTGCAGGAGGAAGTGCCGCAGGTTGAAAGGCTAGGAAAGTTCCTGAAATACCTAGCAGGTAAGGCAGGTGTTGCATTGCCGGGGATTACGGGTACCATAGTCTCGTTCTTTTTGAGGGTAGCGGCAACCGTTGTCGAATACGCAGCCAGGCATCTGTACATGGCAATCGTTGCTGCCGTTGGATTTGCCGTGTTCTATGTTAGGGGGGTCTAATATTAGTTATTTTTTAAGCCATATATAGGCAATTATGATCTCTACCCCTATTGTGATCAACGCGGCCTTGGCATCCTCATGTTGGTTTTGTGGGGGTTGTTCGGTGGTATGTATAGGAGGCGTAACATGTATGGGAGGTAGTTTGATATCTGCCACATGTCTGATGGTATGCTCGGTATGCCTAAGGGGTGTGGTATGTATAGGTGTTTTGGTAATATGCTTGGGGAGTGTAGTATGTATAGGTGTTTTGATAGTATGCTTGAAGGGTGCGGCTGCCCCATGTCTGACAATAGGCTTGTTATTCACATCAACCTGGGCACCGACATTAACATTGGCAGGTGCTATGAGAATGTTGTTATTATACCCAACAATCTTGCCTATACGCAAGTTCATATCAGAAGGCAGCATGTACACGCTGGGCATGACAGCAAAATTCACCGGAGTCCAGGCATATTGCAACACCTTCTGAAACTGAGTGATATCATGGCCCACATTCTCTTGACGCTGTACCATAGCCTCAAATTTCTGCATTAAAATCTGCTTTGCTGTATAGTTATCCGCACCAGAGCCGAGCAGGGATGACTTGGCCCCTGCCTGCGACCAAGCAACAAGACCACATAAATCTTTATGCTCTCGCTTAGTTTGGTAAGACCTTCCGATGTCAAGCCCTGACTTGTGGGGGTAATGAACTTGCCCCAATCACCATCAACCTGTGGCCACCATGAACCGTTTGTCAATGACGCTCCTATTGATTTGAACTTGTACAGGCTGCTGGCATCTGCACCATACTTACGACACACCTGTGCATATCCGGATGTGGAATAGGGGTTTTTATAGTTTGAGAACCCATCGTTATAAGGCATGGGTGCCTTCATTCTTGCAGGAATGCGACGCATGTGGTAGTATACATGGAATTTAAAGATGGCGTTGACAAGGGGCACGGAGCCCGTCAGGTGCTTAGCAGAGATGCCTAATGCGGTTGTTGCGCAATGGGTAGCGAAATTGACTTGTACGTTCCAGTAGTCCAGAGCTTGTCCCTTCCAACCCACAATAACAGGGTCAGTCAGCAGATTTGTTGAAGGCTTAATTGGGTATTTGGTAAACTCAGGGAATGCCACAGAGATATGTGAGTCTGTAGACACGTACAGGTCCTGTTGCTCCAAATTTGTAATACCAAGTGGCCATTCTCCCCTGTTGGACTTGTACTTTGCCTTGGGGTTGTATGAGTAGATATTCATCGTTTTCTTTAAAACAAAACGATGAAGCAACTCTACATTACAGATATATACAAGCCCACGATATTCGAAGACTACCTGGCGCAGGATAGTAGAATTGCCTTGAAATCGATAAGTATTAGGCCTACGTGGTTGAATATCTATAACAACAACGACTTCACCATCCGTAAGGTAGGGCCCGATCAAAGGGAGACTCGGATCACCATTATGAACGGCCTGTACAAGATAGAGGATTTGGCGGCTATCGTGAATAGCCAGGCAGAGGACAAAATCAAGTTGTTTGTCCTGAAAAATGGACTCTGCAGGCTCCGTGTCAATGAAGGATATACGGTTGTGTTTGGTCGACATCTGCATGAACTCTTGGGCCTATCCTACGATCCTAGTAAAAAGTATTATATGAAGGGTGACTATGATGCATACTATAAGACTGACGTCTATATTCGGCTACAACTCGTTTGCCCTCAATTGGATGAAGACGACTGCCTACTTGAGGGCAAAAAGTCTAAAATTCTCGCCTTTTTACCCACTAAGGAATTAAACGCTTGGGGAGACATGCTGACCTGGAGTTTTGACATTCCAATATACCTTCCCCTGAAGGGCTCCACGGACCGTCTTGAGTTTATGTTGACTGACGAGTTCCATCACGTCAAAAATGTGGCCTTCACCGGGCTAACGATGCACCTGCTGATAGAATAAATGAGCGAGATCACAAAGCTGTATCCAAATTTACCGAGTGCGCCCGCACAAGGTGCTGATGAGCCTGATGAGAGTCAGAAATATAGACTTGATGAGATTGGTGAAATTGAGAAGTATCTGCAAAGTGAGATTACGGAGCGGGACAAATTATCAAAGAAGTTCAAGATGCACGGGACATGGATTCGATACTGCGATCATGGGCTATTTGGCATCAGCGTAATAACCTCAAGTATTGGCATAGGAACAATGCTGTCAGGAATGGGTGTACCACTAGCAGTGGCAATGGGTGGCCTGACCGTGGCTGCACGGGTAGGACAGGCGGGTCTGAGGACCGCTGGAAAAAGGTTGGGTGTTAAATCGAAAAAGCATGAGAATATAAGGTTGATCGCCGAGGCTAAATTGAACTCAATCGTTCATCTAATCTCAAGGGCGGTAGAAAATGGGGAGATTGATAAGTATGAGTTCAGTCTGACCATGCAAGAGAAGCAAAGGTATATGCTATTGAAGGAACAAATGAAGCAGCGGTTCAATCGCATTGCTGACTCCATCAATGAACGGGAGCGGGCCCAGCTAGTTGCAAAGGGGAGACAGGAGGGTAGGGATGACGTTTTAAAAAAACTTCAATCTGTACAATATGCCAGCGGTATCTAGATTCCCCACCTGAGTATAAGCCTTAATTTTATATAATATTTTATAGGTCTCGTAGGCCTATAAAATATATGGTTTTCTAATCCTCACTCAGCAGTGATTCTTTTTTAAAATCCTTGTACCGGCATTCCATAATATGTGCCTGAGGATAATGGTTTTTGCCCTGCACATACACCGATGATAGTGCCAGGATGGCACTGGCTTGGCAGGGCTCATCATAGGGTACTGGCATGCCGTGGAATTTAGTGGTGATTGCATCCTTGTAGTATTTGAGCTTGGCATTCACGTAACGGTCCTTTTTGACCGGCTCCGTCGTCAATTGCTCGGAGATCAGCTCTGATATTTTATCCCAAAATTTGGCGATACTTTGCAATCCAGTTGGGGTACTCCTCGAAATCAAGACTCATTGCTGGTACTGCATTAGCGTTGTACCGGCTTACCCCATGTGGGGACCAGATTTTAGGTGTCTTTACCCTGAGAGCTACCACGAGGTCTATTTTATGGTACCCAACAATATACCGTTGATCCTTGTCCCCGTTGGCTGGTACTGGATCTGACACTGTCAGGCATTCCACGTTGATATCATTTATGTCTGTAAAGGTAGCCGCATAGTTGTAGAAAATTTTAGGGCTGACGAGCTCATTCTCAAATTGTCGCATCTTGTTTTATTGTAATTTAAAGCAAGGTCCGAGGATTGCTTCTCCTCGCACATACACAGCTACCCCCGTTATACGTGATGTATTCCTGGTAGCAGTACCAGCACAACATTTTACCCTTTACCACAAGCCTTCGTCCGCAGGTACACCTGTCGTATTCATCCAGCATACGTTCACAGTCCTTACATTGTTGTTCATCCATTTATTTCTAGGTCATCAATACGATCCTCTAGATTTTTAATCCTCCGTTCATTCTCCTTCTCCTTCTCTGATTCTTGTACCAATGCCAGGGCCATTAGTGGTAGGGAGAGACCGATGCCAGCTATGAAGGTCATGACTACTGCATTTCCAAAAATATCGAATTTTCCCTGACAGTTAATGCACATTTATTATAGTAGTATTTTGATTTCAACTTATAGCCCCGAGGGGTTGTAAGATGACTTATGAATTTCACATGTCCCGCGTCCTGAACTGATCCGGCACGTGCCTGAGCATGCGGGGATACTTTTCAACGGCCTTGTTGCACATGTTCTGCGTTTTGAATTCATCTGGTACATACTTGAGATGGTGGAGATCCTTATCAACCACCCAGCTGTAAATTTCTTGATCCTTGAATTGATCCGGATACTTTTCAACGGCCTCGTTGTACATGTCCTGCGTTTTAAAACAGCTCATTTATATATAGATTTCAACGCTGGTCCGAAGATGACATGATTAATCTTACAACAAGGCTGTAGGATTAACATAGGTTTAACAAACTGGCCCCACAATTTTTCAAGGTCTGCCTTTTCATCCTCTGAAAAGCACCAATCTATGACCCTATCCGGATTCCAAGCTACTGGAGCTAGCTCCTCCTTAATTCTAGCCTTGTCGCTTTCCTCTGGCGATAGGTATCGATTAATACTGTCTCGATGTAGTCTATACCACACATGTATTCCGTTTTGAACCAGTCGGGCACGGCCCTAAACAACGAAGAATGCTTTTCAAACATCTCATTACACATATCCTGCGATTTGAACTGATCTGGTACATCCTCGAATAGGTAGGGATTCTCTTCGACGGCCTTGCTGCACATGCCTTGCGTCTTGAACCGATCTGGCACATAATGGAGCATAAAGGAGTCTTTTTCAACAGCCTTATTGCACATGTCCTGCGTCTTGAAATGGTCGGGCACATGCTCGAGCATATAGGGATTCTTTTCAACGGTTTTGTTGAATAGGTCCCGCCTCTCCTCGGCCACCCATTTGTGCATTTCTGGAGTCTTGAACTGGTCCGGTATATACCTAAATATGTCGGGGTACACCATGAACTGATTCATCTTCTCTTTGCTATATACATATTTCGGATTTCTTGTGAAGTGGTCAAAAAAGTTGAGCAAGTTGGTAATTTCCCCTACTCCATTTGCGCATGCGTTGATGATCAGTGGATTTTTGCTGATGATCAGCGGTAATTTGTGCAATGGAGCGTGACGAAAAGTTGTGACGTCACAAGTGAAATTGTGTATGATATTTTTTATGAGAGTTTGACCGTGGTTTTTGGAAAAGTGTGGTTATATTCCATCTCTACACTAGCTATACCATTTTTGAAAATTTCAAGACTCATGCGGTTTAGTGGTGAAAACCACATTTTAAAAATCGTTCGGGAAAAGAATTTATTCCGTGGGTACTTTCTTTGTATACATTCGACTATGCGGGCCGTGACGGGGATTTACGGGAAACCGCGGGTTTTAGGTTTCCGGCCATTAAACTGCTTTCATTCGGCGTCTCATCAAAAATGATACTATGTTTGAAAATTACAATTCACATACGTTTTATTGGTGAAAACAGCATTTTAAAAATCGTTCGGAAGATGAGTTTACTCCCTGGGTACTTTCTCTGTCTACATTTGACTATACGTGCCGAGTCCGGAATTTACGGGAAACTGGGAATTTTCGGTTACCGGCGATTAAACTGCTTTCACTCAGCGTTTGATCACAAATGATACCGTTTTTGAAAATTACAAGTCTCATGCAGTTTAGTGGTGAGAACAGCATTTTAAAAATCGTTCGGGAAAAGAATTTATTCCGTTGGTAATTTCTTTGTATACATTCGACTTTAAGGGCTGGGCCCGGGATTTACGGGAAACCGCGGGTTTTAGGTTTCCGGCCATTAAACTGCTTTCATTCGGCGTCTCATCAAAAATGATACCATTTTTGAAAACTAAATGTCTCATACGTTTTAGTGCTGGAAATCGCATTTTAAAAATCGTTCGGGAAATGAGTTTTCTCCATGGGTACTTTCTTTGTATACATTCGACTAAACGGGCCGAGACTGGGATTTACGGTAAAACGCGGGATTTCGGTTTCCGACTAGTAAACTGCTTTCATTCGGCGTCTCATTAAAAATGATACCATTTTTGAAAACTACAAGTCTCATAGGTTTAAGTGGTGAAAACAGCATTTTAAAAATCGTTCGGGAAATGAGTTTACTCCCTGGGTACTTTTTTGTATACATTCGACTATACGGGCCGAGACCGGGATTTACGGGAAACCGCGGGTTTTTGTTTCCGGCGTTTAAACTGCTTTCGTTCGGCAACTGATCAAAAATGATACCATTTTTGATAACTACAAGTCTCATGCGTTTTAGTGGTGAAAACCGCATTTCAAAAATCGTTCGGGAATGAGTTTACTCCCTGGGTACTTTCTTTGTATACATTCGACTCTACGGGCCGAGACCGGGATATGCGGGAAACCGCGGGTTTTTGGTTTCCGGCGATTAAACTGCTTTCGTTCGGCAACTGATCAAAAATGATACCATTTTTGTTAACTACAAGTATCATGCGTTTTAGTGGTGAGAACAGCATTTTAAAAATCGTTCGGAAAATGAGTTTACTCCCTGGGTACTTTCTCTGTCTACATTTGACTATACGTGCCGAGTTCGGAATTTACGGGAAACCGTGAGTTTTCGGTTAACGGCGATTAAACTGCTTTCACTCATCGTTTGATCACAAATGATACCGTTTTTGAAAATTACAAGTCTCATACGTTTTAGTGGTGAAAACAGCATTTTAAAAATCGTTCGGGAAATGGGTTTACTCCCTGGGTACATTCTTTGTATACATTCGACTATACGGGCCGAGCCCGGCATTTACGAGAAACCGCGGATTTTCGGTTTCCGGCGATTAAACTGCTTTCATTTCGCGTCTGATAAAAAATGATACCATTTTTGAAAACCACAAGTCTCATGCGGTGTAGTGGTGAGAACAGCATTTTAAAAATCGTTCGGAAAATGAGTTTACTCCCTGGGTACTTTCTCTGTCTGCATTTGACTATACGTGCCGAGTCCGGAATTTACGGGAAACCGTGAGTTTTCGGTTACCGGCGATTAAACTGCTTTCACTCACTGTTTGATCAAAAATGATACCGTTTTTGAAAATTACAAGTCTCATCCGGTTTAGTGGTGAGAACAGCATTTTAAAAATCGTTCAGGAAATGAGTTTACTCCCTGCGTACTTTCTTTGTATACATTCGACTATACGGGCCGTGACGGGGATTTACGGGAAACCGCGTGTTTTAGGTTTCCGGCCATTAAACTGCTTTCATTCGGCGTCTCATCAAAAATGATACCATTTTTGAAAACTACAAGTCTCATACGTTTTAGTGCTGGAAATCGCATTTTAAAAATCGTTCGGGAAATGAGTTTTCTCGCTGGGTACTTTCTTTGTATACATTCGACTATACGTGCCGAGACCGGCATTTACGGTAAAACGCGGGTTTTCGGTTTCCGACCAGTAAACTGCTTTCATTCGGCGTCTCATTAAAAATGATACTATTTTTGAAAACTACAAGTCTCGTACGTTTTAGTGGTGAGAACAGCATTTTAAAAATCGTTCGGGAAATGAGTTTACTCCCTGGGTACTTTCTTTGTATACATTCGACTATACGCGCCGAGACTGGGATTTACGGGAAACCGCGGGTTTCTGGTTTCCGGCGATTAAACTGATTTCGTTCGGCAACTGATCAAAAATGATACCATTTTTGATAACTACAAGTCTCATGCGTTTTAGTGGTGAAAACCGCATTTCAAAAATCGTTCGAGAATGAGTTTACTCCCTGGGTACTTTCTTTGTATACATTCGACTATACGGGCCGAGCCCGGCATTTACGAGAAACCGCGGATTTTCGGTTTCCGGCGATTAAACTGCTTTCATTCGGCGTCTGATTAAAATGATACCATTTTTGAAAACCACAAGTCTCATGCGGTTTAGTGGTGAGAACAGCATTATAAAAATCGTTCGGAGAATGAATTTACTCCCTGGGTACTTTCTCTGTCTACATTTGACTATACGTGCCGAGTCCGGAATTTACGGGAAACCGTGAGTTTTCGGTTACCGGCGATTAAACTGCTTTCACTCAGCGTTTGATCACAAATGAAACCGTTTTTGAAAATTACAATTCTCATGCGGTTTAGTGGTGAGAACACCATTTTAAAAATCGTTCGGGAAATGAAGTTACTCCCTGCGTACTTTCTCTGTCTACATTTGGCTATACGGGCCGAGCCCGGGATTTACGGGAAACCGTGAGTTTTCGGTTACCGGCGTTTAAACTGATTTCACTCGCCGTCTGATCACAATGATACCATTTTTGAAAATTACAAGACCCATGCGGTTTAGTGGTGAAAACCACATTTTAAAAATCGTTCGGGAAAAGAATTTATTCCGTTGGTAATTTCTTTGTATACATTCGACTTTACGGGCTGGGCCCGGGATTTACGGGAAACCGCGGGTTTTAAGTTTCCGGCCATTAAACTGCTTTCATTCGGCGTCTCATCAAAAATGATACCATCTTTGAAAACTACAAGTCTCATACGTTTTAGTGCTGGAAATCGCATTTTAAAAATCGTTCGGGAAATGAGTTTTCTCCCTGGGTACTTTCTTTGTATACATTCGACTAAACGGGCCGAGACCGGGATTTACGGTAAAACGCGGGATTTCGGTTTCCGACTAGTAAACTGCTTTCATTCGGCGTCTCATTAAAAATGATACCCTTTTTGAAAACTACAAGTCTCATACGTTTAAGTGGTGAAAACACCATTTTAAAAATCGTTCGGGAAATGAGTTTACTCCCTGGGTACTTTCTTTGTATACATTCGACTATACGGGCCGAGACCGGCATTTACGGTAAAACGCGGGATTTCGGTTTCCGACCAGTAAACTGCTTTCATTCGGCGTCTCATTAAAAATGATACCATTTTTGAAAACTACAAGTCTCGTACGTTTTAGTGGTGAGAACAGAATTTTAAAAATCGTTCGGGAAATGAGTTTACTCCCTGGGTACTTTCTTTGTATACATTCGACTATACGCGCCGAGACTGGGATTTACGGGAAACCGCGTGTTTTTGGTTTCCGGAGATTAAACTGATTTCGTTCGGCAACTGATCAAAAATGATACCATTTTTGATAACTACAAGTCTCATGCGTTTTAGTGGTGAAAACCGCATTTCAAAATATCGTTCGAGAATGAGTTTACTCCCTGCGTACTTTCTTAGTATACATTCGACTATACGGGCTGAGACCGGGATTTACGGGAAACCGCGGGTTTTTTGGTTCCGGCGATTAAACTGCTTTCGTTCGGCAACTGATCAAAAATGATACCATTTTTGATAACTACAAGTATCATGCGTTTTAGTGGTGAAAACCGCATTTCAAAAATCGTTCGAGAATGAGTTTACTCCCTGGGTACTTTCTTTGTATACATTTGACTGTACGTGCCGAGTCCGGAATTTATGGGAAACCGTGAGTTTTCGGTTACCGGCGATTAAACTGCTTTCACTCAGCGTTTGATCACAAATGATACCGTTTTTGAAAATTACAAGTCCCATGCGGTTTAGTGGTGAGAACAGCATTTTAAAAATCGTTCGGGAAATGTGTTTACTCCCTGCGTACTTTCTCTGTCTACATTTGGCTATACGGGCCGAGCCCGGGATTTACGGGAAACCGTGAGTTTTCGGTTACCGGCGTTTAAACTGATTTCACTCGCCGTCTGATCACAATGATATCATTTTTGAAAATTACAAGTCTCATGCGGTTTAGTGGTGAAAACCACATTTTAAAAATCGTTCGGGAAAAGAATTTATTCCGTTGGTAATTTCTTTGTATACATTCGACTTTACGGGTTGGGCCCGAGATTTACGGGAAACCGCGGCTTTTAGGTTTCCGGCCATTAAACTGCTTTCATTCGGCGTCTCATCAAAAATGATACCATTTTTGAAAACTACAAGTCTCATACGTTTTAGTGCTGGAAATCGCATTTTAAAAATCGTTCGGGAAATGAGTTTTATCCCTGGGTACCTTCTTTGTATACATTCGACTAAACGGGCCGAGACCGGGATTTACGGTAAAACGCGGGATTTCGGTTTCCGACTAGTAAACTGCTTTCATTCGGCGTCTCATTAAAAATGATACCCTTTTTGAAAACTACAAGTCTCATACGTTTAAGTGGTGAAAACAGCATTTTAAAAATCGTTCGGGAAATGAGTTTACTCCCTGGGTACTTTCTCTGTCTACATTTGACTATACGTGCCGAGTCCGGAATTTGCGGGAAACCGTGAGTTTCGGTTACCGGCGATTAAACTGCTTTCACTCAGCGTTTGATCACAAATGATACCGTTTTTGAAAATTACAAGTCTCATCCGGTATAGTGGTGAGAACAGCATTTTAAAAATCGTTCGGGAAATGAGTTTACTCCCTGCGTACTTTCTTTGTATACATTCGACTATACGGGCCGTGCCGGGGATTTACGGGAAACCGCGGGTTTTAGGTTTCCGGCCATTAAACTGCTTTCATTCGGCGTCTCATCAAAAATGATACCATTTTTGAAAACTACAAGTCTCATACGTTTTAGTGCTGGAAATCGCATTTTAAAAATCGTTCGGGAAATCAGTTTTCTCGCTGGGTACTTTCTTTGTATACATTCGACTATACGGGCCGAGACCGGCATTTTCGGTAAAACGCGGGATTTCGGTTTCCGACCAGTAAACTGCTTTCATTCGGCGTCTCATTAAAAATGATACCATTTTTGAAAACTACAAGTCTCGTACGTTTTAGTGGTGAGAACAGCATTTTAAAAATCGTGCGGGAAATGAGTTTACTCCCTGGGTACTTTCTTTGTATACATTCGACTATACGCGCCGAGACTGGGATTTACGGGAAACCGCGGGTTTTTGGTTTCCGGCGATTAAACTGATTTCGTTCGGCAACTGATCAAAAATGATACCATTTTTGATAACTAAAAGTCTCATGCGTTTTAGTGGTGAAAACCGCATTTCAAAAATCGTTCGAGAATGAGTTTACTCCCTGGGTACTTTCTTTGTATACATTCGACTATACGGGCCGAGCCCGGCATTTACGAGAAACCGCGGATTTTCGGTTTCCGGCGATTAAACTGCTTTCATTCGGCGTCTGATAAAAATGATACCATTTTTGAAAACCACAAGTCTCATGCGGTTTAGTGGTGAGAACAGCATTATAAAAATCGTTCGGAAAATGAATTTACTCCCTGGTTACTTTCTCTGTCTACACTTGACTATACGTGCCGAGTCCGGAATTTACGGGAAACCGTGAGATTTCGGTTACCGGTGATTAAACTGCTTTCACTCAGCGTTTGATCAGAAATGATACCATTTTTGAAAACTACAAGTCTCATACGTTTTAATGCTGGAAATCGCATTTTAAAAATCGTTCGGGAAACGAGTTTACTCCCTGGGTACTTTCTTTGTATACATTCGGCTATACGGTCCGAGACCGGGATTTACGGGAAACCGCGGGTTTTTGGTTTCCGGCGATTAAACTGCTTTCGTTCGGCAACTGATCAAAAATGATACCATTTTTGATAACTACTAGTCTCATGCGTTTTAGTGGTGAAAACCGCATTTCAAACATCGTTCGAGAATGAGTTTACTCCCTGGGTACTTTCTTTGTATACATTCGACTATACGGGCCGAGACCGGGATTTACGGGAAACCGCGGGGTTTTGGTTTCCGGCGATTAAACTGCTTTCGTTCGGCAACTAATCAAAAATGATACCATTTTTGATAACTACAAGTCTCATGCGTTTTAGTGGTGAAAACCGCATTTCAAAAATCGTTCGAGAATGAGTTTACTCCCTGGGTACTTTCTTTGTATACATTCGACTATACGGGCCGTGCCCGGCATTTACGAGGAACCGCGGATTTTCGGTTTCCGGCAATTAAACTGCTTTCATTCGGCGTCTGATCAAAAATGATACCATTTTTTAAAACCACAAGTCTCATGCGGTGTAGTGGTGAGAACAGCATTTTAAAAATCGTTCGGAAAATGAGTTTACTCCCTGGGTACTTTCTCTGTCTACATTTGACTATACGTGCCGAGTCCGGAATTTGCGGGAAACCGTGAGTTTCGGTTACCGGCGATTAAACTGCTTTCACTCAGCGTTTGATCACAAATGATACCGTTTTGGAAAATTACAAGTCTCATCCGGTTTAGTGGTGAGAACAGCATTTTAAAAATCGTTCGGGAAATGAGTTTACTCCCTGCGTACTTTCTTTGTATACATTCGACTATACGGGCCGTGACGGGGATTTACGGGAAACCGCGGGGTTTAGGTTTCCGGCCATTAAACTGCTTTCATTCGGCGTCTCATCAAAAATGATACCATTTTTGAAAACTACAAGTCTCATACGTTTTAGTGCTGGAAATCGCATTTTAAAAATCGTTCGGGAAATGAGTTTTCTCGCTGGGTACTTTCTTTGTATACATTCGACTATACGGGCCGAGACCGGCATTTACGGTAAAACGCGGGGTTTCGGTTTCCGACCAGTAAACTGCTTTCATTCGGCGTCTCATTAAAAATGATACCATTTTTGAAAACTACAAGTCTCATACGTTTTAGTGGTGAGAACAGCATTTTAAAAATCGTTCGGGAAATGAGTTTACTCCCTGGGTACTTTCATTGTATACATTCGACTATACGCGCCGAGACTGGGATTTACGGGAAACTGCGGGTTTTTGCTTTCCGGCGATTAAACTGATTTCGTTCGGCAACTGATCAAAAATGATACCATTTTTGATAACTAAAAGTCTCATGCGTTTTAGTGGTGAAAACCGCATTTCAAAAATCGTTCGAGAATGAGTTTACTCCCTGGGTACTTTCTTTGTATACATTCGACTATACGGGCCGAGACCGGGATTTACGGGAAACCGCGGGTTTTTTGGTTCCGGCGATTAAACTGCTTTCGTTCGACAACTGATCAAAAATGATACCATTTTTGATAACTACAAGTATCATGCGTTTTAGTGGTGAAAACCGCATTTCAAAAATCGTTCGGAAAATCAGTTTACTCCCTGGGTACTTTCTTTGTATACATTCGACTATACGGGCCGAGCCCGGCATTTACGAGAAACCGCGGATTTTCGGTTTCCGGCGATTAAACTGCTTTCATTCGTCGTCTGATAAAAATGATACCATTTTTGAAAACCACAAGTCTCATGCGGTTTAGTGGTGAGAACAGCATTATAAAAATCGTTCGGAAAATGAATTTACTCCCTGGGTACTTTCTCTCTCTACATTTGACTATACGTGCTGAGTCCGGAATTTACGGGAAACCGTGAGATTTCGGTTACCGGTGATTAAACTGCTTTCACTCAGCGTTTGATCAGAAATGATACCATTTTTGAAAACTACAAGTCTCATACGTTTTAATGCTGGAAATCGCATTTTAAAAATCGTTCAGGAAATGAGTTTACTCCCTGGGTACTTTCTTTGTATACATTCGACTATACGGGCCGAGACCGGGATTTACGGGAAACCGCGGGTTTTTGGTTTCCGGCGATTAAACTGCTTTCGTTCGGCAACTGATCGAAAATGATACCATTTTTCATAACTACTAGTCTCATGCGTTTTAGTGGTGAAAACCGCATTTCAAAAATCGTTCGAGAATGAGTTTACTCCCTGGGTACTTTCTTTGTATACATTCGACTATACGGGGCGAGACCGGGATTTACGGGAAACCGCGGGGTTTTGATTTCCGGCGATTAAACTGCTTTCGTTCGGCAACTAATCAAAAATGATACCATTTTTGAAAACTACAAGTCTCATACGTTTTAATGCTGGAAATCGCATTTTAAAAATCGTTCAGGAAATTAGTTTACTCCCTGGGTACTTTCTTTATATACATTCGACTATACGGGCCGAGACCGGGATTTACGGGAAACCGCAGGTTTTTGGTTTCCGGCGATTAAACTGCTTTCGTTCGGCAACTGATCGAAAATGATACCATTTTTCATAACTACTAGTCTCATGCGTTTTAGTGGTGAAAACCGCATTTCAAAAATCGTTCGAGAATTAGTTTACTCCTTGGGTACTTTCTTTGTATACATTCGACTATACGGGCCGTGCCCGGCATTTACGAGAAACCGCGGATTTTCGGTTTCCGGCGATTAAACTGCTTTCATTCGGCGTCTGATAAAAAATGATACCATTTTTTAAAACCACAAGTCTCATGCGGTTTAGTGGTGAGAACAGCATTTTAAAAATCGTTCGGAAGATGAGTTTACTCCCTGGGTACTTTCTCTGTCTACATTTGACTATACGTGCCGAGTCCGGAATTTACGGGAAACTGTGAGTTTTCGGTTACCGGCGATTAAACTGCTTTCACTCAGCGTTTGATCACAAATGATACCGTTTTTGAAAATTACAAGTCTCATGCGGTTTAGTGGTGAAAACCACATTTTAAAATTCGTTCGGGAAAAGAATTTATTCCGTTGGTAATTTCTTTGTATACATTCGACTTTACGGACCGGGCCCGAGATTTACCGGAAACCGTGCGTTTTCGGTTTCCGGCGATTAAACTGCTTTCACTCGCCGTCTGATCACAATGATACCATTTTGAAAATTTCAAGACTCATGCGGTTTAGTGGTGAAAACCACATTTTAAAAATCGTTCGGGAAAAGAATTTATTTCGTGGGTACTTTCTTTGTATACATTCGATTATACGGGCCGTGACGGCGATTTACGGGAAACCGCGGGTTTTAGGTTTCCGGCCATTAAACTGCTTTCATTTGGCGTCTCATCAAAAATGATACTATGTTTGAGAACTACAAGTCTCATACGTTTTAGTGCTGGAAATCGCATTTTAAAAATCGTTCGGGAAATGAGTTTACTCCCTGGGTACTTTCTTTGTATACATTCGACTATACGGGCCGAAATCGGGATTTACGGTAAAACGCGGGATTTTGATTTCCGGCCATGAAACTGCTTTCATTCGGCGTCTCATTAAAAATAATACCATTTTTGAAAACTACAAGTCTCATACGTTTTATTGGTGAAAACAGCATTTTAAAAATCGTTCGGGAAATCAGTTTACTCCCTAGGTACTTTCTTTGTATACATTTGGCTATACGGGCCGAGCCCGGGATTTACGGGAAACCGTGAGTTTTCGGTTACCGGCGTTTAAACGGATTTCACTAGCCGTCTGATCACAATGATACCATTTTTGAAAATTACAAGACTCATGCGGTTTAGTGGTCAAAACCACATTTTAAAAATCGTTCGGGAAAAGAATTTATTCCGTTGGTAATTTCTTTGTATACATTCGACTTTACGGGCTGGGCCCGGGATTTACGGGAAACCGCGGGTTTTAGGTTTCCGGCCATTAAACTTCTTTCATTCGGCGTCTCATCAAAAATGATACCATTTTTGAAAACTACAAGTCTCATACGTTTTAGTGCTGGAAATCGCATTTTAAAAATCGTTCGGGAAATGAGTTTTCTCCCTGGGTACTTTCTTTGTATACATTCGACTAAACGGGCCGAGACCGGGATTTACGGGAAACCGCGGGGTTTTGGTTTCCGGCGATTAAACTGCTTTCGTTCGGCAACTAATCAAAAATGATACCATTTTTGATAACTACAAGTCTCATGCGTTTTAGTGGTGAAAACCGCATTTCAAAAATCGTTCGAGAATGAGTTTACTCCCTGGGTACTTTCTTTGTATACATTCGACTATACGGGCCGTGCCCGGCATTTACGGGAAACTGTGAGTTTTCGGTTACCGGCGATTAAACTGCTTTCACTCAGCGTTTGATCACAAATGATACCGTTTTTGAAAATTACAAGTCTCATGCGGTTTAGTGGTGAAAACCACATTTTAAAAATCGTTCGGGAAAAGAATTTATTCCGTTGGTAATTTCTTTGTATACATTCGACTTTACGGACTGGGCCCGAGATTTACCGGAAACCGTGCGTTTTCGGTTTCCGGCGATTAAACTGCTTTCACTCGCCGTCTGATCACAATGATACCATTTTGAAAATTTCAAGACTCATGCGGTTTAGTGGTGAAAACCACATTTTAAAAATCGTTCGGGAAAAGAATTTATTTCGTGGGTACTTTCTTTGTATACATTCGATTATACGGGCCGTGACGGCGATTTACGGGAAACCGCGGGTTTTAGGTTTCCGGCCATTAAACTGCTTTCATTTGGCCTCTCATCAAAAATGATACTATGTTTGAGAACTACAAGTCTCATACGTTTTAGTGCTGGAAATCGCATTTTAAAAATCGTTCGGGAAATGAGTTTACTCCCTGGGTACTTTCTTTGTATACATTCGACTATACGGGCCGAAATCGGGATTTACGGTAAAACGCGGGATTTCGATTTCCGGCCATGAAACTGCTTTCATTCGGCGTCTCATTAAAAATAATACCATTTTTGAAAACTACAAGTCTCATACGTTTTATTGGTGAAAACAGCATTTTAAAAATCGTTCGGGAAATCAGTTTACTCCCTAGGTACTTTCTTTGTATACATTTGGCTATACGGGCCGAGCCCGGGATTTACGGGAAACCGTGAGTTTTCGGTTACCGGCGTTTAAACGGATTTCACTAGCCGTCTGATCACAATGATACCATTTTTGAAAATTACAAGACTCATGCGGTTTAGTAGTCAAAACCACATTTTAAAAATCGTTCGGGAAAAGAATTTATTCCGTTGGTAATTTCTTTGTATACATTCGACTTTACGGGCTGGGCCCGGGATTTACGGGAAACCGCGGGTTTTAGGTTTCCGGCCATTAAACTTCTTTCATTCGGCGTCTCATCAAAAATGATACCATTTTTGAAAACTACAAGTCTCATACGTTTTAGTGCTGGAAATCGCATTTTAAAAATCGTTCGGGAAATGAGTTTTCTCCCTGGGTACTTTCTTTGTATACATTCGACTAAACGGGCCGAGACCGGGATTTACGGGAAACCGCGGGGTTTTGGTTTCCGGCGATTAAACTGCTTTCGTTCGGCAACTAATCAAAAATGATACCATTTTTGATAACTACAAGTCTCATGCGTTTTAGTGGTGAAAACCGCATTTCAAAAATCGTTCGAGAATGAGTTTACTCCCTGGGTACTTTCTTTGTATACATTCGACTATACGGGCCGTGCCCGGCATTTACGGGAAACTGTGAGTTTTCGGTTACCGGCGATTAAACTGCTTTCACTCAGCGTTTGATCACAAATGATACCGTTTTTGAAAATTACAAGTCTCATGCGGTTTAGTGGTGAAAACCACATTTTAAAAATCGTTCGGGAAAAGAATTTATTCCGTTGGTAATTTCTTTGTATACATTCGACTTTACGGACCGGGCCCGAGATTTACCGGAAACTGTGCGTTTTCGGTTTCCGGCGATTAAACTGCTTTCACTCGCCGTCTGATCACAATGATACCATTTTGAAAATTTCAAGACTCATGCGGTTTAGTGGTGAAAACCACATTTTGAAAATCGTTCGGGAAAAGAATTTATTCCGTTGGTAATTTCTTTGTATGCATTTGACTTTACGGGCTGGGCCCGGGATTTACGGGAAACCGCGGGTTTTAGGTTTCCGGCCATTAAACTTCTTTCATTCGGCGTCTCATCAAAAATGATACCATTTTTGAAAACTACAAGTCTCATACGTTTTAGTGCTGGAAATCGCATTTTAAAAAGTGTTCGGGAAATGAGTTTTCTCACTGGGTACTTTCTTTGTATACATTCGACTAAACGGGCCGAGACCGGGATTTACGGTAAAACGCGGGATTTCGGTTTCCGACTAGTAAACTGCTTTCATTCGGCGTCTCATTAAAAATGATACCATTTTTGAAAACTACAAGTCTCATACATTTAAGTGGTGAAAACAGCATTTTAAAAATCGTTCGGGAAGTGAGTTTACTCCCTGGGTACTTTCTTTGTATACATTCGACTATACGGGCCGAGACCGGGATTTACGGGAAACCGCGGGTTTTTGGTTTCCGGCAATTAAACTGCTTTCGTTCGGCAACTGATCAAAAATGATACCATTTTTGATAACTACAAGTCTCATGCGTTTTAGTGGTGAAAACCGCATTTCAAAAATCGTTCGGGAATGAGTTTACTCCCTGGGTACATTCTTTGTATACATTCGACTATACGGGCCGAGACCGGGATTTACGGGAAACCGCGGGTTTTTGGTTTCCGGCGATTAAACTGCTTTCACTCAGCGTTTGATCACAAATGATACCGTTTTTGAAAATTACAAGTCTCATACGCTTTAGTGGTGAAAACAGCATTTTAAAAATCGTTCGGGAAATGGGTTTACTCCCTGGGTACTTTCTTTGTATACATTCGACTATACGGGTCGAGCCCGGCATTTACGAGAAACCGCGGATTTTCGGTTTCCGGCGATTAAACTCCTTTCATTCGGCGTCTGAGAAAAAATGATACCATTTTTGAAAACCACAAGTCTCATGCGGTTTAGTGGTGAGAACAGCATTTTAAAAATCGTTCGGGAAATGAGTTTACTCCCTGCGTACTTTCTCTGTCTACATTTGGCTATACGTGCCGAGCCCGGAATTTACGGGAAACCGTGAGTTTTCGGTTACCGGCGATTAAACTGCTTTCACTCAGCGTTTGATCACAATGATACCGTTTTTGAAAATTACAAGTCTCATACGTTTTAGTGGTGAAAACAGCATTTTAAAAATCGTTCGGGAAAAGAATTTATTCCGTTGGTAATTTCTTTGTATACATTCGACTTTACGGGCTGGGCCCGGGATTTACGGGAAACCGCGGGTTTTAGGTTTCCGGCCATTAAACTTCTTTCATTCGGCGTCTCATCAAAAATGATACCATTTTTGAAAACTACAAGTCTCATACGTTTTAGTGCTGGAAATCGCATTTTAAAAATCGTTCGGGAAATGATTTTTCTCCCTGGGTACTTTCTTTGTATACATTCGACTAAACGGGCCGAGACCGGGATTTACGGTAAAACGCGGGATTTCGGTTTCCGACTAGTAAACTGCTTTCATTCGGCGTCTCATTAAAAATGATACCATTTTTGAAAACTACAAGTCTCATACATTTAAGTGGTGAAAACAGCATTTTAAAAATCGTTCGGGAAATGAGTTTACTCCCTGGGTACTTTCTTTGTATACATTCGACTATACGTGCCGAGACCGGGATTTACGGGAAACCGCGGGTTTTTGGATTCCGGCGTTTAAACTGCTTTCGTTGGGCAACTGATGAAAAATGATACCATTTTTGATAACTACAAGTCTCATACGTTTTAGTGGTGAAAACAGCATTTTAAAAATCGTTCGGGAAATGGGTTTACTCCCTGGGTACTTTCTTTGTATACATTCGACTATACGGGTCGAGCCCGGCATTTACGAGAAACCGCGGATTTTCGGTTTCCGGCGATTAAACTCCTTTCATTCGGCGTCTGAGAAAAACTGATACCATTTTTGAAAACCACAAGTCTCATGCGGTTTAGTGGTGAGAACAGCATTTTAAAAATCGTTCGGGAAATGAGTTTACTCCCTGCGTACTTTCTCTGTCTACATTTGGCTATACGTGCCGAGCCCGGAATTTACGGGAAACCGTGAGTTTTCGGTTACCGGCGATTAAACTGCTTTCACTCAGCGTTTGATCACAATGATACCGTTTTTGAAAATTACAAGTCTCATACGTTTTAGTGGTGAAAACAGCATTTTAAAAATCGTTCGGGAAAAGAATTTATTCCGTTGGTAATTTCTTTGTATACATTCGACTTTACGGGCTGGGCCCGGGATTTACGGGAAACCGCGGGTTTTAGGTTTCCGGCCATTAAACTTCTTTCATTCGGCGTCTCATCAAAAATGATACCATTGTTGAAAACTACAAGTCTCATACGTTTTAGCGCTGGAAATCGCATTTTAAAAATCGTTCGGGAAATGATTTTTCTCCCTGGGTACTTTCTTTGTATACATTCGACTAAACGGGCCGAGACCGGGATTTACGGTAAAACGCGGGATTTCGGTTTCCGACTAGTAAACTGCTTTTATTCGGCGTCTCATTAAAAATGATACCATTTTTGAAAACTACAAGTCTCATACATTTAAGTGGTGAAAACAGCATTTTAAAAATCGTTCGGGAAATGAGTTTACTCCCTGGGTACTTTCTTTGTATACATTCGACTATACGGGCCGAGACCGGGATTTACGGGAATCCGCGGGTTTTTGGTTTCCGGCGTTTAAACTGCTTTCGTTGGGCAACTGATCAAAAATGATACCATTTTTGATAACTACAAGTCTCATGCGTTTTAGTGGTGAAAACCGCATTTCAAAAATCGTTCGGGAATGAGTTTACTCCCTGGGTACTTTCTTTGTATACATTCGACTATACGGGCCGAGATCGGGATTTACGGGAAACCGCGGGTTTTTGGTTTCCGGCGATTAAACTGCTTTCGTTCGGCAACTGATCAAAAATGATACCATTTTTGATAACTACAAGTATCATGCGTTCTAGTGGTGAGAACAGCATTTTAAAAATCGTTCGGAAAATGAGTTTACTCCCTGGGTACTTTCTCTGTCTACATTTGACTATACGTGCCGAGCCCGGAATTTACGGGAAACCGTGAGTTTTCGGTTACCGGCGATTAAACTGCTTTCACTCAGCGTTTGATCACAAATGATACCGTTTTTGAAAATTACAAGTCTCATACGTTTTAGTGGTGAAAACAGCATTTTAAAAATCGTTCGGGAAATGGGTTTACTCCCTGGGTACTTTCTTTGTATACATTCGACTATACGGGTCGGGCCCGGCATTTACGAGAAACCGCGGATTTTCGGTTTCCGGCGATTAAACTCCTTTCATTCGGCGTCTGAGAAAAAATGATACCATTTTTGAAAACCACAAGTCTCATGCGGTTTAGTGGTGGGAACAGCATTATAAAAATCGTTCGGGAAATGAGTTTACTCCCTGCGTACTTTCTCTGGCTACATTTGGCTATACGGGCCGAGCCCGGGATTTACGGGAAACCGTGAGTTTTCGGTTACCGGCGTTTAAACGGATTTCACTATCCGTCTGATCACAATGATACCATTATTGAAAATTACAAGACTCATGCGGTTTAGTGGTGAAAACCACATTTTAAAAATCGTTCGGGAAAAGAATTTATTCCGTTGGTAATTTCTTTGTATACATTCGACTTTACGGGCTGGGCCCGGGATTTACGGGAAACCGCGGGTTTTAGGTTTCTGGCCATTAAACTTCTTTCATTCGGCGTCTCATCAAAAATGATACCATTTTTGAAAACTACAAGTCTCATACGTTTTAGTGCTGGAAATCGCATTTTAAAAATCGATCGGGAAATGAGTTTTCTCCCTGGGTACTTTCTTTGTATACATTCGACTAAACGGGCCGAGACCGGGATTTACGGTAAAACGCGGGATTTCGGTTTCCGACTAGTAAACTGCTTTCATTCGGCGTCTCATTAAAAATGATACCATTTTTGAAAACTACAAGACTCATACATTTAAGTGGTGAAAACAGCATTTTAAAAATCGTTCGGGAAATGAGTTTACTCCCTGCGTACTTTCTCTGTCTACATTTGGCTATACGGGCCGAGCCCGGGATTTACGGGAAACCGTGAGTTTTCGGTTACCGGCGTTTAAACGGATTTCACTATCCGTCTGATCACAATGATACCATTATTGAAAATTACAAGACTCATGCGGTTTAGTGGTGAAAACCACATTTTAAAAATCGTTCGGGAAAAGAATTTATTCCGTTGGTAATTTCTTTGTATACATTCGACTTTACGGGCTGGGCCCGGGATTTACGGGAAACCGCGGGTTTTAGGTTTCCGGCCATTAAACTTCTTTCATTCGGCGTCTCATCAAAAATGATACCATTTTTGAAAACTACAAGTCTCATACGTTTTAGTGCTGGAAATCGCATTTTAAAAATCGATCGGGAAATGAGTTTTCTCCCTGGGTACTTTCTTTGTATACATTCGACTAAACGGGCCGAGACCGGGATTTACGGTAAAACGCGGGATTTCGGTTTCCGACTAGTAAACTGCTTTCATTCGGCGTCTCATTAAAAATGATACCATTTTTGAAAACTACAAGTCTCATACATTTAAGTGGTGAAAACAGCATTTTAAAAATCGTTCGGGAAACGAGTTTACTCCCTGGGTACTTTCTTTGTATACATTCGACTATACGGGCCGAGACCGGGATTTACGGGAAACCGCGGGGTTTTGGTTTCCGGCGATTAAACTGCTTTCGTTCGGCAACTAATCAAAAATGATACCATTTTTGATAACTACAAGTCTCATGCGTTTTAGTGGTGAAAACCGCATTTCAAAAATCGTTCGAGAATGAGTTTACTCCCTGGGTACTTTCTTTGTATACATTCGACTATACGGGCCGCGCCCGGCATTTACGAGGAACCGCGGATTTTCGGTTTCCGGCGATTAAACTGCTTTCATTCGGCGTCTGATCAAAAATGATACCATTTTTTAAAACCACAAGTCTCATGCGGTGTAGTGGTGAGAACAGCATTTTAAAAATCGTTCGGAAAATGAGTTTACTCCCTGGGTACTTTCTCTGTCTACATTTGACTATACGTGCCGAGTCTGGAATTTGCGGGAAACCGTGAGTTTCGGTTACCGGCGATTAAACTGCTTTCACTCAGCGTTTGATCACAAATGATACCGTTTTTGAAAATTACAAGTCTCATCCGGTTTAGTGGTGAGAACAGCATTTTAAAAATCGCTCGGGAAATGAGTTTACTCCCTGTGTACTTTCTTTGTATACATTCGACTATACGGGCCGTGACGGGGATTTACGGGAAACCGCGGGTTTTAGGTTTCCGGCCATTAAACTGCTTTCATTCGGCGTCTCATCACAAATGATACCATTTTTGAAAACTACAAGTCTCATACGTTTTAGTGCTGGAAATCGCATTTTAAAAATCGTTCGGGAAATGAGTTTACTCCTTGGGTACTTTCTTTGTATACATTCGACTATACGCGCCGAGACTGGGATTTACGGGAAACCGCGGGTTTTTGGTTTCCGGCGATTAAACTGATTTCGTTCGGCAACTGATCAAAAATGATACCATTTTTGATAACTAAAAGTCTCATGCGTTTTAGTGGTGAAAACCGCATTTCAAAAATCGTTCGAGAATGAGTTTACTCCCTGCGTACTTTCTTTGTATACATTCGACTATACGGGCCGAGGCCGGGATTTACGGGAAACCGCGGGTTTTTTGGTTCCGGCGATTAAACTGCTTTCGTTCGGCAACTGATCAAAAATGATACCATTTTTGATAACTACAAGTATCATGCGTTTTAGTGGCGAAAACCGCATTTCAAAAATCGTTCGAGTATGAGTTTACTCCCTGGGTACTTTCTTTGTATACATTCGACTATACGGGCCGAGCCCGGCATTTACGAGAAACCGCGGATTTTCGGTTTCCGGCGATTAAACTGCTTTCATTCGGCGTCTGATAAAAATGATACCATTTTTGAAAACCACAAGTCTCATGCGGTTTAGTGGTGAGAACAGCATTATAAAAATCGTTCGGAAAATGAATTTACTCCCTGGGTACTTTCTCTGTCTACATTTGACTATACGTGCCGAGTCCGGAATTTACGGGAAACCGTGAGATTTCGGTTACCGGTGATTAAACTGCTTTCACTCAGCGTTTGATCAGAAATGATACCATTTTTGAAAACTACAAGTCTCATACGTTTTAATGCTGGAAATCGCATTTTAAAAATCGTTCGGGAAATGAGTTTACTCCCTGGGTACTTTCTTTGTATACATTCGACTATACGGGCCGAGACCGGGATTTACGGGAAACCGCGGGTTTTTGGTTTCCGGCGATTAAACTGCTTTCGTTCGGCAACTGATCGAAAATGATACCATTTTTCATAACTACTAGTCTCATGCGTTTTAGTGGTGAAATCCGCATTTCAAAAATCGTTCAAGAATGAGTTTACTCCCTGGGTACTTTCTTTGTATACATTCGACTATACGGGACGAGACCGGGATTTACGGGAAACCGCGGGGTTTTGGTTTCCGGCGATTAAACTGCTTTCGTTCGGCAACTAATCAAAAATGATACCATTTTTGATAACTACAAGTCTCATGCGTTTTAGTGGTGAAAACCGCATTTCAAAAATCGTTCGAGAAGGAGTTTACTCCCTGGGTACTTTCTTTGTATACATTCGACTATACGGGCCGTGCCCGGCATTTACGAGAAACCGCGGATTTTCGGTTTCCGGCGATTAAACTGCTTTCATTCGGCGTCTGATAAAAAATGATACCATTTTTTAAAACCACAAGTCTCATGCGGTTTAGTGGTGAGAACAGCATTTTAAAAATCGTTCGGAAGATGAGTTTACTCCCTGTGTACTTTCTCTGTCTACATTTGACTATACGTGACGAGTCCGGAATTTACGGGAAACTGTGAGTTTTCGGTTACCGGCGATTAAACTGCTTTCACTCAGCGTTTGATCACAAATGATACCGTTTTTAAAAATTACAAGTCTCATGCGGTTTAGTGGTGAAAACCACATTTTAAAAATCGTTCGGGAAAAGAATTTATTCCGTTGGTAATTTCTTTGTATACATTCGACTTTACGGACCGGGCCCGAGATTTACCGGAAACCGTGCGTTTTCGGTTTCCGGCGATTAAACTGCTTTCACTCTCCGTCTGATCACAATGATACCATTTTGAAAATTTCAAGACTCATGCGGTTTAGTGGTGAAAACCACATTTTAAAAATCGTTCGGGAAAAGAATTTATTTCGTGGGTACTTTCTTTGTATACATTCGATTATACGGGCCGTGACGGCGATTTACGGGAAACCGCGGGTTTTGGGTTTCCGGCCATTAAACTGCTTTCATTTGGCGTCTCATCAAAAATGACACTATGTTTGAGAACTACAAGTCTCATACGTTTTAGTGCTGGAAATCGCATTTTAAAAATCGTTCGGGAAATGAGTTTACTCCCTGGGTACTTTCTTTGTATACATTCGACTATACGGGCCGAAACCGGGATTTACGGCAACCCGCGGGGTTTTGGTTTCCGGCGATTAAACTGCTTTCGTTCGGCAACTAATCAAAAATGATACCATTTTTGATAACTACAAGTCTCATGCGTTTTAGTGGTGAGAACAGCATTTTAAAAATCGTTCGGAAAATGAGTTTACTCCCTGGGTACTTTCTCTGTCTACATTTGACTATACGTGCCGAGCCCGGAATTTACGGGAAACCGTGAGTTTTCGGTTACCGGCGATTAAACTGCTTTCACTCAGCGTTTGATCACAAATGATACCGGTTTTGAAAATTACAAGTCTCATACGTTTTAGTGGTGAAAACAGCATTTCAAAAATCGTTCGGGAATTGGGTTTACTCCCTGGGTACTTTCTTTGTATACATTCGACTATACGGGTCGAGCACGGCATTTACGAGAAACCGCGGATTTTCGGTTTCCGGCGATTAAACTCCTTTCATTCGGCGTCTGAGAAAAAATGATACCATTTTTGAAAACCACAAGTCTCATGCGGTTTAGTGGTGAGAACAGCATTTTAAAAATCGTTCGGGAAATGAGTTTACTCCCTGCGTACTTTCTCTGTCTACATTTGGCTATACGGGGCCGAGCCCGGGATTTACGGAAACCGTGAGTTTTCGGTTACCGCGTTTAAACGGATTTCACTAGCCGTCTGGTCACAATGATACCATTTTTGAAAATTACAAGACTCATGCGGTTTAGTGGTGAAAACCACAATTTAAAAATCGTTCGGGAAAAGAATTTATTCCGTTGGTAATTTCTTTGTATACATTCGACTTTACGGGCTGGGCCCGGGATTTACGGGAAACCGCGGGTTTTAGGTTTCCGGCCATTAAACTTCTTTCATTCGGCGTCTCATCAAAAATGATACCATTTTTGAAAACTACAAGTCTCATACGTTTTAGTGCTGGAAATCGCATTTTAAAAATCGTTCGGGAAATGAGTTTTCTCCCTGGGTACTTTCTTTGTATACATTCGACTAAACGGTCCGAGACCGGGATTTACGGTAAAACGCGGGATTTCGGTTTCCGACTAGTAAACTGCTTTCATTCGGCGTCTCATTAAAAATGATACCATTTTTGAAAACTACAAGTCTCATACATTTAAGTGGTGAAAACAGCATTTTAAAAATCGTTCGGGAAATGAGTTTACTCCCTGGGTACTTTCTTTGTATACATTCGACTATACGGGCCGAGACCGGGATTTACGGGAAACCGCGGGTTTTTGATTTCCGGCGTTTAAACTGCTTTCGTTCGGCAACTGATCAAAAATGATACCATTTTTGATAACTACAAGTCTCATGCGTTTTAGTGGTGAAAACCGCATTTCAAAAATCGTTCGGGAATGTGTTTACTCCCTGGGTACTTTCTTTGTATACATTCGACTATACGGGCCGAGACCGGGATTTACGGGAAACCGCGGGTTTTTGGTTTCCGACGATTAAACTGCTTTCGGTCGGCAACTGATCAAAAATTATACCATTTTTGATAACTACAAGTATCATGCGTTTTAGTGGTGAGAACAGCATTTTAAAAATCGCTTCGGAAAATGAGTTTACTCCCTGGGTACTTTCTCTGTCTACATTTGACTATACGTGCCGAGCCCGGAATTTACGGGAAACCGTGAGTTTTCGGTTACCGGCGATTAAACTGCTTTCACTCAGCGTTTGATCACAAATGATACCGTTTTTGAAAAATTACAAGTCTCATACGTTTTAGTGGTGAAAACAGCATTTAAAAATCGTTCGGGAAAAGAATTTATTCCGTTGGTAATTTCTTTTGTATACAATCGACTTTACGGGCTGGGCCCGGGATTTACGGGAAACCGCGGTTTTAGGTTTCCGGCCATTAAACTTCTTTCATTCGGCGTCTCATCAAAATGATACCATTTTTGAAAACTACAAGTCTCATGCGGTTTAGTGGTGAAAACAGCATTTTAAAAATCGTTCGGGAAATGGGTTTACTCCCTGGGTACTTTCTTTATATACATTCGACTATACGGGTCGAGCCCGGCATTTACGAGAAACCGCGGATTTTCGGTTTCCGGCGATTAACAACTCCTTTCATTCGGCGTCCTGAGAAGTGGATTCCATATCTTTGAAACCATCAGAGTCTCGATAGCGTTTAGTAGGTGAGACAGCATTTTAAAAGTTCGTTCGGGATAAAATGAGTTTACTCCTACTGCGAACCTTTCTCT
>JASGCC010000524.1:0-86318 GCA_030067915.1 Hydractinia echinata | reverse complement strand
CAAACAAACAAAAATTGGCAATGCCTCAGATATATTTCACAGCGGGTTTGCCATTAAATTCACTGCGTTACCCCTCCCACCTTGATGGTTTGCTTAAAATGATAGACACTTTCTTATGTGTCTCATTTGAATATTAGCCCAAAAATTAAGAAATTTGTATAGGTTTTCTTTACAGTTTAGCTTTTCTGGTAGTACATCCCTACAATTATCTAAAAAAAAACAGCGTTACTTCGAATAAGAAAATTATGTTCACATAATAAGACCTCTGAACAAATAAATTACTTGAAGATAGAAACAATGTTGACATAATAAATCTTCTCCACAAAAAATTTATCTGCAGATGATATATTATGTCGACATAATAATATCTTTCTCCACAAATTAAATTATTTGCAGATAATAAATTTGTTAAGATGATAAATTGCCTCTAAAAAACAAATATATCTGCAGATAATAAAAGTTAATGTAGACATAATAATTTTCAGAAAATAAATTATGTTAAGATAAGTTAATCTTCCCGCGCAGGCGCATTTTATATCCAGTGAAATCGTACACAACCTCAAACATGACGGTTAGGACTATTTCCTTGTTTGCAAGCCAATGTTAAATAAAACTTATATAACAAGAAGCCCTGCGGCTTGAAGATTTCGTCATTAGCCTGAAAAATTCTGAAAGTTGAAGTAGACTTTGAACACAAAAGATTTATGGGGTAAACAAATCATTGAGTATTCCAATTCTCAATTATTATTGTAACTAACCTGCAATGTTAAAATACAACTTGAGAAATAAAAATAAACAAGAAAACCTGTCGGTTTGAGCACACAATCCAATCTTAATAAATTAATTAAAACATGGTTAAAATCTGCCGATGCAAGAAAAACAAGAAACTGGGACGGTTTAAGCACTCACAATTGCCAGAAGGTCAGAATGATCTTCTGTCAGTTGAAACAAGAAGGTTTTCAACTATCTACGCTTTTGTGTGAATGTTCTATCGTAAGGGGTAGCAGCAGTACTTGCATATATAGGGTGATGTCGCATTAAAAAAAACACTGTAAAGAACTTTTACAATAAAAAAGATATCAATAATATTTTACAGTGCAACATCAAAACCAGTCAGAATCCGTTTTATTACCTGACAGTATCTGGTCTGCAAATAAATATTCCTTTGTGAACAAAATAAACAAAGCTATATTTAAGTTGCTATTCCCAAGGCACCAAGGAAGTAAAAACGGATGTTCGATTTTGATAATTTTCGAATTCAAGATCGTCGATTTTTAAATTTTGTAAGTACGCAAAACAAATTCGAATCATTGTTTATGTGAATTGAAACGAAAAGATGGTTTTAAGTGAGCCACTTTTATATTTTTTGTGTGCTTTGGAAATGTTTTTATCTTGTTTACGTTGTTATGTTACCATCTCTTATATAATAAGCCAGTTCTGTCTGTCTGTGACTGTTACAAAGACGATATTTTTTTCACCCAAATGCGCGAGTTTTTCGAGTTGTTTTGTTTTGTTTACATTTGTCTCGCAACCGTTAGAAACCACGTGATACAAAATAAACAACATGATTCGCTCAAATACGTACTTTCGAACGGGACGGCATTCGAATAGAAAGTTTCCTTGGCGTAAAAACAAACAAACATAAAAATCTCTCGACAAAGTTCTCGACAAAAGGCGAACTAAAGAAGCGGATAAAAAATGTCTTATTTTCGACGATTCCTTAGTTATAAAAAAAGTGCAGATATTAAGAGCAAGGAAAGTCAAAGTGAAGAAGTGGAGTGGATTAAAAAAGAATATAATTTGGCACAGGGTTACCATCGACACACAAAACAACAACAAAAGAACGGTCCCTTCGTCTTCAAAAAAGGGCAAAAAGTGAAATGGTAAAGTGTTTCAAAAAAGAATATATGAGAAAGAAAGAAAAGTCCAAGTAAAGAAGTAGAAGTAAAAGTAGAAAAGTGAAGTTGGAAGCCACAATAAGTTACTTCGGAAGTGAAGAGTGGAGCTGAAGTAGTAAAGTAAAGTTAGAAGTAGAAAATGAATGCTAGAGTTTCAAGTTCAAGTGACCTGGAATTCAGAAAAAGTAAGAACTTTGATATTTTTAGACGTTCCATTTTTATATGTAGGACACTTAAATTGTCAAGGAGAATCGTATTCTCAAAAAAAATCCATTAGAGCTTCAAATTCTTAAAGTTTACCGCGTTTTTTATAAAGAAGCTAGCATATTTGTTTTGTTTTGTTTGCATAATTAATGTCTCGCCTGGTGCGTAACTAATGCATTTGTCCTAAAATTCAAAATGCTACATAAAGCTGTTAGCTGGCTACAATGTGCTAGCGAAATAGAACATTTTGGTTTGTTGAACTAACTGCAAATGTCATAATTTTTACATATAGCTATTGTTTTCCTTTATAATGTGTTTTACTAAGCAAAAATGGCTAGCTATAGACGTAGCTAAGTCTCCCCAGCTTAAGTATATTTAACTGGGTGTCCTAGCTACTGTTAGCTAGCTAATGTTAGCTTCAAGAAGGCTCCATCCCATAGTTAGCTCTAACCTATAAGTTATGTTGTTATTCCTCCTTTTTTAGGTATTTATAGCTACCTTAGTAGTCAAACTTTTCTTCTTTTTTGAACACGAATTATGATGTAGCAAGCTAGCTACAAAATCTTTCTTGAACTTTTGGATAGTGTGACTCATTGTATGTCCATAGAGTATAGTTTTTTTCACATTACCTGCAAACTTTACAAGGGGACCACATGCAATATCACAAGTGGAACAAATTTTGTAGAATTTAAAGTGTGGTGTGTGTTAAGTTATTTTTTAATGTTTTGTTTCTGACATCCTGTTAAACTTTTGTCAGGCTACGTGTAAAATGCCAAGTTATTTTTACAGGGGTTATTGAAATTAGATTAGGAATTTACGTGGGTTTAAAAAAATTTATGAGAGGATGGTATGGTTGCCGTTTATATTGTTTGTGTTGCAAAGTGCTGTTATATGGCATTTTGGGTAAACTTTTATGGAAATCGACCACATGCAATATACTAAAAGAACAAATTTTTGTAGAATTACACTTCATTGTAAGCTGTTGTGTAAGCTGATGTCTTTTTGTATTTCGCATTATAAACTTTTGACAAGTGGAACGAATTTTGTAGAATTTAAAGTGTGTGTGTTAAGTTATTTTTTATTGTTTTGTTTCTGACATCCCGTTAAACTTTTGTCAGCCTACATGTAAAATGCCAGGTTTTTTTACAGGGGTTTTTTACATTTGATTGGAAATTTACGTGGGTTTATGACTTTGGGTTAAAAAAAATTATGAGAGGATGGTATGGTTAAGTCAGTTTATATTGTTTGTGTTGCAAAATGCTGTTTTTGAAATTTTGTGTAAACTTTTGTGGAAATAGACCACATGCAATATATACTGAAAGAACAAATTTTTGTAGAATCGGACTTCACTGTAAGCTGTTGTATAAGCTGATGTCTTTATATTTCGTAATATAAACTATTGTTTGGGGAGAACTAACTGTATGTGATGTCATTTTTTGCTGGAAGAAAATTCCATGGTTTCAACGGTTTTGTTTTTCTTGAGAACTTTACAAAATTTTGTAGGGATAAATGTTTGCTGATGATAAAAAAATACTTAATGTTCTGACTGAAACTGTTTTTTGTTTTTTATATTTTGTAATCTAATGGGCGAGGACTGTATACACTGAAATGACTAATTTTTTTTAAATTTTGATGTGTTTTATATATAACCTTTTTGTCGGAAGATTAATGGGTAATGGCAATATACGACATGCTGAATGAAATTATTTTTGTTGATTTAGATGTGTTTCTCAAAAACCAATCTGTTTTACATTTTGTGTAAACTTTTGTTTACGAACCGTATATATAGAATGTTTCCAAAAATAATGATCTTTTTTTACTCAAGTTTATTCTTTGCTTATTGATTTTTTGACATTTAGGTTCAAAATTGTTGGTAAAGGGCAGTATGGATCATCAAACTAAAAAGAAAATTTTTTGTGTTCTTAACTGGTTGATTTTTACATTTTGTGTAAATTTTTGTGGGAGAGGATGGTAGCAACTGAAATGACTGATTTTGTAGATTTAAATTTGATGTTTTCCAAACTATGGCTTTTTCATATTTTTGTATAAGCTTTTAAGGGAAAGACAATATTTAAAATGTGTAAAGAACTTATATTTCTTGATTTGTGCTAACTCTTGCAGGCCTCCTTTTTGACATTTCAGAATAAAATACTGAGGGTTTTCAACATAATCACTTATAAGATGTACATATTTGAGATGCGTTATTTCTGACATTGTTATTATCTGTGTTGTGACTGTCGGTGTTGTAACTGTCGGTGTTCTTACTGTCGGTTTTGTGAGTATTGGTGTTGTGAGTGTCGTTGTTGTAACTTTTTATCAACTAGATTTTACACCTTGCAAGCTGTTCTTTTTTATTTTGTGTAAGATTTGTGTGGAGGATTTAATGCGATTTGACATTTGACATTTGTGTAAGATTTTAAGAACATTTTTTTTGTATATCACTACTGACGTCAGCAAAACATCTAAAGCAACCTATTTTTCATTGGCCTTTTGCCTAAGTGGATTTTTCTACGGGCCTTATCGACTAGTCTCTATAATAATAGCCGTCGTCTGTCTGTCTGTTCAAAAGGGTTACCGATATCCCTTTGATCTTTCCGCGAGTTTTTAGAAAACAGGGGGTTGTTTAATTGAAAATCGTATTGTTGATTCAAATAAATTTCAGAAATTAATTTATTTCCTGAATTAATTTAATTACTATAATTTATTAACCTTAATAAAATAATAAATTAAGCGACTAAAATAAATGCATTAGGTGAATACGCTAAATTTAATAATAATAATTAACCCCCGTGATCTCAATCGCCGATTCCGCTCAAGAGCCACAGAAAACAAATAGGACAGTTTTACTGACAGTTTAACTGGCTTTGTTTTGACCGCTCGCACGTATATACCAATCAAAACGCCTGATTCTTTAAAAAACCAATCCAAGACTTTCGCGGCCCGCACCTGCCAACGAAGAAACATGACGACGAAGGCCATTTTGGTTTTGAAAGTGGTCTTGGTCAGTAGTGTTAGGTTTGTTGATCTGTTTGACCTTTTTGTGTTCTAAAAGCTTTTTACTTTGGAAATATTTGTTTTCTGTATGTTTTTACATGCTAAGATAAATATATTGTCACGTTTTTAGTCACGTACAGATCTTAAACGCACCAGTTTTAGGATTTTTGGCTAGGAACAAAGATTTTGAAGGCTAGCTATAGCTAGAGCCTTACTTATTACCATAGTCATAATCTGTATGGTATAAGAGCTTTTTATCCTACCCAACATTTATTTTTATGTTGAGGCTGTAGCCATTTAGCTAGCTCCTATCTTTGGCAGAGTGAGAGCATAAAGATAAAAATGCAGTTTGGCTAGCTACAACAATATTCTTAAGCGATAATTCTTATGCTAAATGCAGTTAGCTAGGTAGCTAGCATCTTTTATTATTTTCCTGAAACTTTTTCTGCAAATTAAATAGCTGAGCAATTGTTTTAGCTGGACGGGTAACGACAGGCTGTTTCCCTGTGTTTTCATTTAAACCGAAGTTGCAATGAAGTTTTTTTGGAAAAGGGTACTTCTATACGCCTGTTCAACTCTGTTTAACTTTACTAAGCGTTAGCCCAGTTTTAACCACAGACTGTTTTTTGTAAAACCTGTACTAATTTTAAACTTTCTCGAGTATCACGCCTGTACGGATGGGCAACACTGTTTACCTGAACTAACTCCTCAGCCCTGTGTTAGCAATGGACTTTTTCTTGTGTTTTAATTTAAACAGAGTCTGCGAGAAAGTTTTTTTTCAAAAAGGGTATTATCCCTATACGTCTGTGCAGCACCGTTTAACTGTACTAAGCGCTCAGCTTGGTGTCACGATTAATTTTTAACTTTTACAAAAACTTATTCCGCAAAATAAAATAGTATTGTTTGATTGTTTTTGCTATAACGGAGTAACAACGCTTTGTAAACTCTGTTTTTATTTCAGCTATTGTTGCGTTAAAGTTATTTTTTGAAAATTATGTTACAGTCGCAACACCATAATGGTGTATGCGCTTTACTTGATTTACGACATACTGTATACCTGTACTAAAGCGTTCCACCTGATCGTGTGACACAGTTTACGGCTCTTATTAAGCGCTCCTCAGAGTATTCAACGCCGGATCACACCTTGACGTTTGCTTACCCCGGCCATAATGGTGTAATGCGCTTTACTTGATTTACGACATACTGTATACCTGTACTAAAGCGTTCCACCTGATCATGTGACACAGTTTAGGCTCTTATTAAGCGCTCCTCAGAGTATTCAACGCTGGATCACACCTTGACGTTTGGCTTACCCCGGCGTTTCGACGCCGGGTTTCCCGGCTAGTCTATATTATAATGCCCGTATACGTCTGTCTGTCTGTCCGTCTGTCACGCAAAATGGTAGCTTAGCTGCGACGGGCGAACCCGTGGATTTTTCGATAAGACTCAAAATGGCAGAAAATTGCGATAAGACTCAAAATGGCAGAAAAAAACTCAGCCAAACTTTTTGTACGGAAAGCAAAAGAGGCGCCTTTCGCGCAAAAATGAATAAACGGCGCGCCATCAAACAACTTTTCGTTCCTGAAGTTGCGTTTCCAACACTAGCCACCGAAGGTGTGAGTCAATTTGTACAGAAATATGAAATAGGTTTATCTTAAGCTAAACTTGACTACACTATAATAAATACAACATTATGAGCACTAGATCTCAAGACATGTCGACCTGCTTTATAAATAAATTTTTTTACTGCCTCGGCTAGTTTTTCATGTAATCTCGCACATGAATTGGCTCCGCGTGAAAGATTCACCAATTTGTTCATTTTTTTTCCGGAGACGAAGAAAGGCTAAACCAACCACACATTCGTGCAGATTGTGTGAAAAATAAAAATTTTATATAGCTATATGAAGTATTCTAAAATAACAGTTAAAATTTTAACTGGATATTTCCTGGCGATTCAAGTATAATAACTTCTGAACGAGCTCAATTTGAATGAATGAAGTAGGTCATTGGTAAATTAATTCAGCAATAAATACATATTGACATTTGAATATTTCAGTTTTTAGGCCTTCAGAATTTACTCTCCTGTAGAAGATTTGTTTAAATGTTGTTGGTGCAATGGTTTGATAACAGCTGATCTGAAAAGAAAGTACGTTTTAAAAATGAGAAACAAGAATACAATTTTGCCATAAACTGAGTATACACTAGGTTGTTTAATTATTGTCTCTTTAACCTCTCTTTGCCTCTTTGATTTGAAGAGCGAATTTATTAAAAAGATACAAATCAATGCCATGTGATGCACAAGGTATATTATATATATAAATATATGTATATAAATTTAATCAAGCTGACCTTTGATATCTTTGTTAAACAAGTGACATTTTAAGCAGGCGATACATGTTTTTGAAACCTGTGGACAATACAGGATTTATTATGTCGAGATTAATTTATTGAATTCAACATATTTGATCGTTTATTATCCTTTTTTGATTCGAATTCTCAATTTGAATTTCTTTTTGGAGTGTCTGATTAGTTGCAATTTTTCATTTTAAGGAAACTGATTGGTCATTGTTTTGTTTGACAAATCCAAAAAGTTGAACATATCTAACTTTTGAAACTTCCAATTGACAAATTGAATTCCACAAGTTGAAACAGAAAAGGGTAAACACACAATTAATATATTTGTCGGATTTGATAAATCAATGGTCCTTTTCGTGAGATTTTTAAAAATCAAGTCTTTTCTAAGGGTGAGTTTAAGAAAGTTTTTCAAGCAAATTAGGCACTCGAGAAAAATTGATAATTAGCCAGTAACAGAAAAGTTAGCCTATGCAGAATAATTATATATACTATGCGGACAGTATAATTAGCTGCTCATACAGCTACGATATATATCTTTTTACTTAAATTTCCACACTTTTCTTCGTTATCGATCTCCCCATAGCCATCTATATTTATATAGACCCACATAACGTTGTGCTTCAATTAAAACCAAAAAAAGGAACAAGAAACGATTGTCCAAAAAAGTTATTAATTTTACTGTAGCAGTATATATGTCGTATTATTAAATAACGCACTATTCTGATTTCAAGAAGAAACATGGAAAAGACGTAGTTACCTGTATAAAACACAAAGAAGCCTTTAACGGCTAATTATATTGTGTGTAGCGTCTAATTATTCTGCATCGGCTAACTATATATTCTGTTACAGGCTAACTATCAGTTCACCCTGACTGTTCGGTGCAAGCAACAATAAACTTTTGTCACGTTTCGACAACTTTTCTGCAAAAAATATAAAAAAAATTCTGTGCGAATATATATCTTTTTATCTCATAGAAGCCCCACAAAGTGTCGTTTGGAAGTTATTTTTAGTCCCCTTTTTCTTATAAGAACAGGAGTGGTGTGTCCACCCATGGAAAATTTATGCAAAGCAGGACAAAGATGTTTTGTTGCTGGATCTTTAAGAAAAAGAGGCACTCTAATTAAAGCACTATTTTGTGTAGCTAGCTAGCTTGAAAGCTAGCTAGTAAGCATGTAATTTTACGACTATTAAAACGGGTATATATGTCAGCACCAATCAAAAGGAGTTCCAAGTCAGCAATAACAATAGACCTATTTCCATATCCACTTGGTTGGTTGTTTACATGCAAGTTTGAAGAATGTATTAACAAAATGTTAACTTTTATAGCTTTTAACTGGCAGTTTCACATAATCGTAGTTAACACAGTTATAAAGAGGGTGTGGGTAGTGGTAGTGTGACAAAAAGTTAAAATATTGCAGATTTTAAGGGCGTATCTTTTGGTATATGTTAGCTAGCTAGCTAGCTAAACCTCTAAAACCTAGCCACGTTTTTAGAATGATGTGAATACATTTTTATTTTACTGTTTAGAAGTAAATTTAGAACTAAAACTCAATATACAGTTTACTAACGCTCAGTGGTACTTCGTATTACTCTGATCATTTAAAAAAATTAAAATTAGCTTGCTGGTAGCCAAAGTAGCCAGCAGCTAACCTACAACCTTGGAAAAACATATTGTAAATATCATTTTGAGCTCTCCATTCCCCCAAAATAAATATTGAATATGCTTGACTGATGCTGACAGAAGTACTTCAGAAACCTGGAGTACTAAAGAAAAGTAACATTGACTTCAGGGGAAAGGGAAGGGGGCAGTAAAGAGATTTCAACATCAAGAATAAATATATATATATATATATATATATATATATATATATATATATATATATATATATATATATATATATATATATATATATATATATATATAATATTCACATATTATTATATACACTTAGTAATTTACTTTATAAATAAACTTTTCTTAAGAAACGCTCGGTTAATCTACAAGTTAGTGACTGTGTTATCCAGCGTTGAACCTCTTGTGAAACAATTAATAAGATCCGAAACTGTGCCACACATTCAGGTGGAGCGCTTAAGTGCAGGTATGCAGTATGTTGTAAATCAAGGGTAGCAACAGCAATGTTTGGGGTGAATATATTTTTCAAAAAAATAACTTTCCTGCAAATTTAGCTAAGATAAAAACACAGTTTACATGTTGTGCTTCTGTCATGGAAAACAGTCAGCAAACCATTTTTAAATTTTCCTGGTGAAACAAAAAAATAAATTTTAATCCAGCATGAGCGCATAGTACAAGTAAACAATGCCGTACATCCATAAAGGCTTAATAGCCCTACAAAAAAAACTTTAGTGCAACTTCGGTTAAACAGAAACACAGGTAACAGCCTGACATTAACGCTAGATTGAGCGCTTAGTACAGGTATACCGTGTCGCACATCCATATAGGCATTTTGAAAAAACTATACCTAACTCCTGTTTAAATGAAAATACTGGAAAGAGCCCGTTGTTACACTGTCCCGCTAAAACAAATACTAACCAATTTTATGTTATAGAATAAGTTTTTATGACAGTAATAAAAGGTGTAGTAATATTCCATTGACCAGTGACATATTTTGTTTAGAACTAAAAACATTAAACAAAACAAGAATGGTATCCGGCAGTGCAGTTCGGGTCAAGGGTCAAGTTACAGAATTGGAAATGATTTCTTTATCAGGAAATTACTACATATATTATATATATCGGGAAATGATTTCCTGGTGTAGAACTTGTGACATTTCCTGATCAGGAAATTTTTATTACTTTTCTGAAAGTTGTTTTAATTGAACTCAAAAATTAATGCGATAAATATATGTATCTCTTATAATAATAAGCCAGTTCCGTGTGTCTGTCTGTCACTTTTGCAAACACGATATTTTTTACCACCCGAATGCGCGAGTTTTTCGAGTTTTTTTGTTTTGTTTACATTTGTCTCGCAACCGTTAGAAACCACGTGATAGAAAATAAGCAGTATGATTCGTTCAAATACGTACTTTCGAACGGGACGGCATTCGAATAAAAAGTTCCGTTAGCGTAAAAACAAACAAACATAAAAATTTCTCGACAAAGTTCTCGACACAAAAGGCGAACTGAAGAAGCGGTTAAAAAATGTCTTATTTTCGACGATCCCTTAGTCACAAAAAAGTGCAGATATTAAAAGCAAAAGTGGAGAAGTAGAAGTACAAAAGTAAAGTTAGAAGCCACGAGTAGTCACTTCGAAAGTGAAGAGTGCAGCTAGAAGTAGTAAAGAAAAGTTAGAAGTAGAAAATAAAAGCTTGGGTTTAAAGTCGATTTGGATTCACATATAGTAAGAACTTTGATATTTTTAGACGTTATGTTTTTATGTCGCTAGAGTTACGTGTCAGGCAGACTCGCATTTGCCAGGAAAAAGTCACTTAAAAGCTTCAAATTCTTTAAGTTTTATGTTTTACCGCGTTTTTTATAAAAAGCATTTGTTTACTTTTTTTTGCATAATTAATGTACTATCCCCTGGTGCGTAACTAATGTATTTGTCCTAAAATTCAAAATGCTGCATAAAGCTGTTAGCTGGCTACCAAACAAATGTGCCAGCGAAATAGAAAGTTTTGGTTTGTTGAACTAACTGCAAATGTCATAATTTTTACATTGCTATTGTTTTCCTTTATATACCTTATAGTCAGAAATTTTCGCGACAACTAATTTTCGCGATTTTCGCGATTTTTGGGCATTTTCGCGAATTTAAAATGCCGCGAAAAAATTTAATTGACGAAATCGCGAAAATAAAAACCGCGAAATATTTTCTTTTTTTCTTCATTTTTTAGACTCCACAGGGTGGCAGACGTAAAATTTTTGCAACAAAATAATTCTGGTGATACCCAGTTTGATAAAACCCGGGAAAATTAAGGAAGAAATGCACTTTTAAACACAATTTTAGAAGGCGGTTTGCCTTTTAACCTAAATGGCATTTTGTGTTATAAATCATTGATCTCCTTTTTTATGAAATTTCCTCTTTTTTTAAACTTTCCTGTCTAACTCTTACACCTATGAAACCTCTTCAGTTTTAATTCTTTTATCCCTAGTGACATTCCTAACCAGATACCAAAGGCCAGAAGAGGTCGGAGGACATGGGTCTAAAAGACAGTATGGGATTTCGTTTCAACATTTTCCTTAACGTCAATACCATTATTTAGGCAAACGCCGAGGCGAGTTTGAAAGGTTGTACTATCCTCGCTTGATCAAAAATAAAGGTTCTTCCGCTACCTTATTGATTATAACATTGACGCCTTTTATGAAAAAAGCTTCCTTTTACAGATGTCATTATTAGAGCAGAAAAACGCACTTAAAAATCATATTTTGTTTTTCCTCCACTCCGTAACTCTATGAAATTCGCGAAAATTAAATGTCGCGAAAAAAATTCAAGGCAACGAATCGCGAAAATAAAAATCGCGAAATTGTCCCAAAATTTTTATCGCGAAATTAAAATGTCGCGAAAATTTCTGACTATAAGGTATGTTTTATTAAGCATAAATAGCTAGCTAATGTTAGCTTCAAGGCTCCATCCCATAGCTAGCTCTAATCTATGAGTTTTGTTGTTATTCCTCTTTTTTAGGTATTTATAGCTACCTTAGTAGTCAAAATTCTCTTCTTTTTTGAACACGAATTATGATGTAACAAGCTAGCTACAAAATCTTTCTTGAACTTTTAGGATACTGTGACACATTTTTATGCCCATAGAGAATAATTTTTTCACATTTCCTGTAAACTTTACAAGGGGACCACAATATGACAAGTGGAACGAATTTTATAGAATTTAAAGTGTGTGTGTTAAGTTATTTTTTATTGTTGTGTTTCCTCATCCTGTTAAACTTTTGTCAGCCTACATGTAAAATGCCAGGTTTTTTTTACAGAGTTTTTTGACATTTGATTGGAAATTTATATATATACATGGGTTTATGACGAGTTTGAAAGTTAAAAAGTATTTATTTGTTAAGCTTTTCGTACATTAAGTACATCTTCAGACTATATAAACAACTTTGTCTTTATATTTCGTATTATAAACTATTGTTTGGGAGAACTAACTGTATGTGATGTAATTTTTGCTGGAAGAAAATTCCATGGTTTCACGTTTTTGTTTTTCTTGAGAATTTTACAAAATTTTGTAGATGATAATTGTTTGCTGATGATAAAAAAATTACTTAATGTTCTGACTGAAACTGTTTTTGTTTTTTATATTTTGTAATCTAAACGCGAGGACTGTGTGCACTGAAATGACTGATTTTTTTTAATTTTGATGTGTTTCATAACCTTTTTGTGGAAGATTAATGGCAATATACGACATGCTGAATGAACTTATTTTTGTTGATTCAAGTTGATTCTTTGCTTATTGATTTTGTGACATTTAGGTTTAAAATTGTTGGTAAAGGGTAGTATGGATCATCATACTATAAAAGAAAATTTTTATGTTCTTAACTGGTTGATTTTTACATTTTGTGTAAATTTTTGCGAGAGAGGATGGTATGCAACCGAAGTGACTGATTTTTCTAGATTTAAATTTGATGTTTTCCAAACTATGGCTTTTTCATATTTTTGTATAAGCTTTTAAGGGAAAGACAATATTTAAAATGTGTAAAGAACTTAAATTTTTGTTGATTTGTGCTAAGTCTTGCAGGCCTCCTTTTTGACATTTCAGAATAAAATACTGAGGGTTTTCAACATAATCACTTATAAGATGTACATATTTGAGATGCGTTATTTCTAACATTGTTATTATCCGTGTTGTGACTGTCGGTGTTGTAACTGTCGGTGTTCTTACTGTCGGTTTTGTGGATGTTGTGTGTGTTGCTGTTGTGAGTGTCGTTGTTGTAACTTTTTATCAACTAGATTTTGCACCTTGCAAGCTGTTCTTTTTTATTTTGTGTAAGATTTGTGTGGAGGATTTAATGCGATTTGACATTTGACATTTGCTGTAAGATTTTAAGAACATTTTTTTTTTGTATATGCACTGCTGACATCAGCAAAACATCTAAAGCAACCTATTTTTTTATTGGCCTTTTGCCTAAGTGGATTTTTCCACGGGCCTTATCGACTAGTCTGTATTATAATACCCGTATACGTCTGTCTGTCTGTCACGCAAAATGGTAGCTTAGCTGCGCAAGTAGCGAGACGCACGCACTGCGGTAAAAAAGGACAGGCGAACCCGTGGATTGTTCCACGGCTACCGACTAGTATATATAATATTTAAAGATTTGAAGTATATACATGTTGACGATTGCACTAAAACTGCTCATCAGAATTTAAAACGCCTTAATAAAAAATATAGATGTTGATGTAGAAAAAAATTCTTTATCTCACGTAACACACACTGGTGTATACTCACAGCCAGGGTTGATTTCCTGACCTACAACATGGCAATGTCTACTACACTGCTTCCTTTGTGGTGACTTGGCTGCAATATAGCTACAATCGTCCACAAAAATATGGCTCTTACTCTGCTCTGTGGCATTCAATGTTAAAAAGTGCCCATGGGTCTGAGTGAGTGGGCAATATATATATATATATATATATATATATATATATATATATATATATATATATATATATATATATATATATATATATATATATATATATATATATATATATATATATATATATATATATATATATATATATATATATATATATATATATATATATATATATATATATATATATATATATATATATATATATATATATATATATAAATATATATAAATGTTTTGTTTTCAAGAAAAAACTACATTAATTTTGCTACTTAAAGTTTCATGCTTCTTAGCAATCTTCAGGCAAATGATACAAATTATACAAGTTGGTACTAACTAAAGTATAAACCTTTTAATTACGTGATAAAACGTAATAAAACAAATAAATACAAATAAATACATTGTTCGTTACAGTTCATTTCAACCATTTCAAAGTAAATTTGTTACGATGGCGACATTTGTTGATAAGTTCTGTTCTTTTATTTAACAGTCCCTTCGGTTCAGCTCGTACAATTGCTATTTTTTCTGTTAGGCACAAGTCACACGTGCGCGCTCCTGTCCTATACGGCATTGCACGTTTTTCAATACTCCATAAGATTTCAAAGTCTGTTCCGTCGTCTTTTAATCTCCAAATTAATTTCGACAATTCGGTTTCGTTTCTGTATTTATTATTCTATTTATTATTATTCTGTATATATTAACTTACTCTTTTCAACCATTTTTTCATCATGCTAATATGTTCTCTCGCCACGTAAAAGAGGACATCAGTTGATGTACATCTTGAAAAACTTAATTTTCTTAAGAAGATTTATTGTCTAAAGATTATTTTTAACCTAAAGAAGATTTATTTTCTGATGAAGATTTAATTTCTGAAGAAAGTTTAATATCAAAAAAGATTATTTATCTGAAGAAGATTTATTATCTTAAGATTTATTATCTTAAGATTTATCATATTGAGATAATTTTACAATTAAATCATGGCCCTTATTGACTTAGGTAGATTTTGCACCACTTAAAAAAATCCGCCGCTGCCACCAGAGAAGAAGTAAGGAAACAGAATCACGGCTGTGGAGTCTGTTAATACCTATTCAATACAAAAAGGATGGAAGGGAAAGACATATAAATGTTAAAAGGAAATGTGGAGATATAACAAAAGGTATTGACATAATTGTAACCTAAAAACATGGTAGTGATCACCTTATTGTTGTTGTCAACAATGTAGATACTGTTATATCAATAATGGAAAAAGTCATCAATCATTACTTTTCGAAAGGAACAAATTACTTTGGGGAAAAACGAAATAATTGTGAAATAATTATTAGAGATGCAACAGGTATTATGATTGGTGAGTCATTGACTTTAATCAGATAACTTACATACTGTTACCAATAATGTTGATAGTTCCAGTATTAATATTCTCAATCAATCAAATACTAATTCTGATAATGACGCTTATTTGCAGTGTAGTCAATATTAAATTAAAACACCTACTATAGATCTTACTGAGGGTGACACAGAAAGAGAGGTCACCATTCACAAAAGCATAACTGCTGCTAAAAAGATCAAGTTTGTTATTATAAATTCTAGGGAAGAGATAGAAACTAGTATTGGTATTGGTATAGGTGTTAATCGTGATTTATTTTCTACTGTTTGACAGGATATTTTAGATGAACAATATGTGATACAAACAGAACGTGTACTATTAGTACGGCATGATTTTTATTTAAATGAATGGACTTTTATTGCGACAATATTGGCGAAAGAGTATAATGATACAAGGTATTTCTCTATGCAACTCTACAAGGGATTTTTTATGCATTGCTTATTTGTTGAAGTTCCGAATGATTACTTCAATATTTCCTGAAATATTGTGAAAAGAATAACTTATTTGAAGATAAGAAATATCTAAATATATAGTGGGTCGTTAAATTGCAAATTGTCGTGTCACAATAATGAATGTGCATGGCATAATTTTGGAGAATCTTATGATTTATTCATGGACAAATTCATTAACTGTCTTGACACATTTTCAAGACTTTAGCACTTTTAATGACAATAACTTATTTTAACTAAAAATAATGCCAACTAACCGTAAAGTTGTTAAATCGTTCAATACTGAACTACAAAATGCTGCTGAAAGAAAATAAATTTCGAGTACTTGAAACAGTTTATACGTGAATTGGATGATAGTGACCTTATATTGTTTTTAAGATTTTGTACCGGCTGAGATGTATAACTGGTAACCGGCAACTCAGAATCAAGATTAAGATCAAAAAATATTTTTCTTACATCTTCACGCCTAGTCAAAAAACTACCAGTGCGTAAGTGAGCACACAATCGTCTATAGCCAATGTTCGTTTCACTCTCTTCTAATCCGTCTCTCACCGCAGCGTTAAATAAAGCATCGTCTGCTTGTCAACCACGCAAGCGCCGTCAAAATAGGTCTACTTTTAAGTGTGTTTTTATTGCTGATAAGTTAACTTCTTTTTTGTAGAGATTCTTCGTAAACTCCTTCAATTCTAAGCTCGAGCTGAATTAACATGTTTTCAAAATCTTTTCCCTCAAAGGAAGTTGGCATATTGCCCTTCATCAAACACTAAAAAATGATGCGAAACTTTAGCAAAAAGAATTAAGGGAATACTTATATAAAAAAAATGCTGAAGGGATACTACAAGCTCGCCAAGGTGAGATTAAAAGTTATGAAAGGAACTCTACAAACGGAGAAGGGAATAATTAAAAATGCGGAAGGAAAGTGACAAAACCCCTAACATGCTGAAGTGAAATAGAAAAATGGTAAAAGTACAAGAGAAAATATCGAGAAAAGAAGTGACACCTCACCTAATAAATTTTATATTTTCCACGTGTTTATGCGTGCCGTGACGTTTCAAGAGGTCCGTTTATTACACGTCATCCTTCAGGGGCTGGGAGTAATATCATTAAGAGGGATTTTACTTGTACCGTTTTGTAACCTTTTCAACTTTTGGTTTACTTTTATATGCGATCATTTTCATGCTGATTTTAATCATTTAATTCGTTCAAGCATTGAATTCTTTTATTTGTAACTTAATTAGCTACTGGCTCATTTTAAATAGAAAGCATACAATAAAGCAGAGATACTAAAAAACTGGAGAAAAACAAAACACAAAGATGAATTACTTCCAGAGTTTGTAAAACTCTGGAAGTAATATTTTTTAATTTGTTTTCGAAAAAGCAAGCAGCATCGCTTTGGCAGTGGTGTGGGCCAAGTAAATAATATCAAAAGTGCGCCAGAGGTACTTTTTGCAACGCCCGCATTATGGCGTAGTAAATACCACAACCCGGAATGATGAAAAAAAAATCGAAATATTGAGGCGTAAGTATCATTTAAGATCTTAAACTTCACTAAATGAATTAGTTATGCACTTTTTTCTATAAAACAATTTTTTATAAGAAAATGAGCCTCAAAAACCTCAAAAAATTTAAAGAAAATCCCCAGCCTCAAGGTGTTCACAATTTTTGCAGATCTTGATTTTTACATTTACAGTTACTAAATCGCCATAATCTTAAAAATTTTAATAATTTCTAATAAAGTGTTATCCTAAAAATAACAAAAGAAGTCTTCTGCAATAGAAATAAAAGATATATAAAAAAAATACATAAATATAGAGTTGTTCACATCTGTCGATAAAATATCCTAGTTATTTATAAAGAGAATGAACGAAATAGAGAAATAAAAATTAGATGCTCAGGTTAAAAAACGGTTTACCTATAAAAAACGTGTATTACAAATGAAGTCCTAAGTGTAAACATTGATAAGCGAACTTTAAAAATGTGTGTTACTTAGATAAAAACGACGTTTATAATTGCTTGTGATTGCGATCTATGCAGTTTCGACCTAGATTTTAGGTCTAGTTTAACATTAGTGAGGATAATACAAAAACACAACGAAAAGTTATTCTACACACATTTTGCGAGAATTTGTTTCCTTGAATTTGTCGATTTGGGATTCTTTAAACAACCTGTTTCGTAAAATTAGAAAAAACACATGTATGCCAATAGCCATAAGGGAGAAAAATTTAAGCATTAGTAAAAAGTGTTTATAGCTATTGATTTCAGAGAGATCATTTTAATTATAAATATAATATCAAAAAAATTGTAGCATAAACTAGCCATGCCATCAAATTCAAATTTTTCGCGGGATTTTTTTTCGCGCTTAAATTCTTCAAATAATTTAAATAGTATTCAGCTTCAATTTTCTTTGGTAGAACTAATTTCGACAATCTGCCAATAAAGAATTTAACATTTGGCAAATATGATATCAATTTAGGAACTTCTGACATTAAAGTAACTCTTTGGAATTTACACAGCCTTAATTAATCGATTATTAATAATAAAGTGCTTGTACAAATGCTTTATCTTGAGTATCTAATTCTCTCACTTTGTGGAGTTTAATTGTCGCATTATTGTTTTTCATCAATAGCTATAAAGGCTATATTATAAAACAAACTTCGAAAACTTAATTTACCTTTGTGGTGTAAAGATTTGCAAGCATGTTTCGCATTAACAAATACCACAACTTAATATACGGTACTGAATTTAGTCGGAAATTCTATTTTGTTATTAACTTCGTCAATCAATTTATTCAATTGTCTTTTTTCGTTTTGACAATCAGTTAATATTGTTTTAAATTCCATACTGTCAACACCATACTTCTCTTTCCACTCCTTCGTGAAATTAAGCAAAATATAATACTTTGAAGCACAATCCACAAGTTTCTCTGAGTAAAACGATAACGTCACCTTACTGAACTGTTTACTATATTCTTTAAACGCCTCTAGAAATTTATTTAAAAGCAATAACGTTACTCCTTTATAAAACATTGCAGTGCATAATTCATCCTTCGATTCGTTGCAAAAATCAATTGCATTATTAAGTTCTTTTAAAGCAATTTCATACTCTCCTCTCGCAATGCGCACCCTTCCAATGCATATCAAAATAGCAGCCTTTTCACGATTTAAATTATATCTTTTAGCAATTTTATTACTCTCTGTCAGTACATTTAGAGCTTCCTCATAGTTCCTTTCAATCCAAAATACACGTGCTTTAAGAAGAGTATGGTTGATATGCAAGACGTTGGACTGTTTTATATTCATTTCTTTTAAACGTGTTTCTATCTCCACGACTGTACTGGACGCCCGGTCAATGTTTCTGAGATGACAATAAATGTGAGCTTTGCGAGTTAACATTTCTAAAATGTGCTGCTTTCCGACGACATTAGATTCTTCCGCTATTCGCTCTAATTCATTAATAATGCTTAAAGCAGCTGTGAATTCTTTTAACTCGTATAATATCTGCATTTCACACTTTAATAAGAAAACATAATCAACATCAAGCTTATAACTTTTTATATCTCCTTTAACACTTTCATACATCGATTTACCTTTATTTTTATCACCACATTTTAAATGGAAATAAGCGTAATTTAGCTTCCAATAACAAACATGGGAATTCTTACTTTCCAGCTCTCTCTTGTAATCAATTAATACTTTCTCCATTAAATCAAACGCGTCATTTTCTTTGTTGCAATCAACAAAATAACGTGAAAGGTTTATATTCAACTTCAAGAAGTTGAAAAAATCTGTAATTTCGAGATTACATTCTTGTGAGAAATACAGTAAAAAGATTTCTTTATAAAACTCATTTTCTCCACGGTTAAATGCAATATCGCTAATCATTGAGATATTTAAGATTAAGAGCCATTGTCTGTAAGAATCAGGCAGGGTGAGGAAGTTGATTTGTCTATATCATTCCATTTTGATATATATTGTTCCAATTAATGATTTGAGCATTCTGTCAAAATTTCACGGCAAAATTCCAATCCGTTCTCATTTTATGGCCATTTGAAATTTCGGGTTTTAGAGGCTAGTGACATGAAAAATTTCAAAATTGGGCTGAAGTGGTTATTTGAACTGAAATTTTAATTGAATGATCACTAAAATTAGATCTTTGACTTTTAAGTCTGAAAATATACATAATTTTGAACAAGAAAACCAAAAAAAATTACGTCTAAAGTATCTCATTATCTAAAAATCATGGCTCAAAACCTCATTTCCCTGCTGCACGACAAAATTTGGGCCATTTTTGAGGGTCAATTACACCAAATTTGGTAAGTTTCATCTGTTAATGCTTTCATTTTCCTAAAATACCCTTGAAATTCTGTAAGAAACATAAAATTGGGGTCAATCACTCTTTCAGATTTTTCAAAATGGCCGCCTGAAACATCACTTGCAGTTAATTTTAGCAAAAATGTTGCTTTTTTGCCGCCATTTTTTTAAAAAGGGCAAAAGTTAGAGATGGTGAATTTTACATTTTTTGGTACATTTTCAAGAGTACTTTCAGGATATGCAATCAGAAAAATAGGGGTTTTTGAGTATATTGGAGAATTTTGAGTTCAAAATCCAAAAAAAGTCATTCGTTTTTCAGCCTATTTCCGCCCCATAACTGGGAGAAATACGCTTAAAAATTCTCTTAAATCATTCTTTAAAAGGTATTAGAACGTTTGGGTTTTATTCATCACTGTTTTACTCATAATATGCAATGAAAAATAGGCATTATGTCCATTTTTTACCTTTTTCAAGCCAGAAATAGGCCAAAAAGTACCTTGGGGACCGAACTCTTACCTATTAGCCTGCCGTTTGGTGTATTTTTGAACTGTGACAGAGCCACCCCAAAAAAAGATATTAAAAAAGTAGAATAAAATCCAACCTAATGTTCTTGAAGGAAAAGTATAAACTCAGCAAAATCCATTCATTTTTGGGCTTTTTAGGCAACCTCAAAGATTTTTGGAGCATTTTGGGAATGGGGCTGACTACTTTGGGCCAAAAATCTAAATTAAAAAAAAAAAAGATTCCAAACAAAATTTCAGCTAAATCCTATCTTGTTTGGGCTCTCTAGGCTTTTCAAAGGTCCCAAAGATTTCACTATTACCATATATGGATGATGGTAGCATTTTAAGACTACCATTTTGTCCAAAAAAAAGCGGGAAAAGTTTCATAATGGAACAGAGTAGTAAAGAAGATCAAAGTAACATTTACATGCATTGTGCTTTAAATGAAGATGGAAAGTGTGGAAGAAGTAGAAAATTTGAAGATAGACTTTTTAAAGCAGATGAGTTAAACGACGATGTTCAAGAACACTTATCATCTTTAAAAACTTCTGGAGTTGTTTTAAAATTTCAAAATGAAAGAAATCTTATTCAAAACAGAATCGATAGGACTCTAGATAATGATGATAGACTTTGTGGTAAGCATAGAGAGGCTAATGGCAAGTTCTGGAGACGACCAAAGTATTGCTTTCACCCAGACCATCCGAAACCAAGTAAAGGAAAAAAGTCATGCAAAATTGTCACAGCTTCTTACAAGCATATTTTAGAGCTAACCAAATCTCATGATGTTAACATACCAATAGGTGCTGGACTTTGCATCAAGCATAGGAAAGCTCTCGCAACACTGACTGGTGAGGTAGATGAGACTGATGATGACGATGACCCCGATGACCCAGAATATGAACCTGACGAACCCTTACTTCCAGACAGTTTCAGTGAAGCTGGTAACTCAAACCTTAATGAAAGTCCTTTAACTGCTGCTCTAGAAGCTTTAGAAGGGAGCCCTTTGAAATTTCAGGTTAAAAGAAAACATGTCGATGACCTATCTGAAGCAACCAAAGTGAAAATTAAACAAAAATACCAAAGAGCCAAAGTTCTCCTCAAGAAACAGTTTGCTGCATCAGTTGCTCCTGGTCAGGATGAAAATATTTTGAGTTTTTTATCAGACTCAGATTTCTCGGATGACGATCTAGAAATTGAAGATGACATTAAGTACTACCAAGAATTGTATAAAAAAGGCGACAGCAAAAATAAAATGGTCATTCTATCTCTTATCGATCCTCACAGATTAAGCAAGGAGAGACTTAGATCTTTGTTTGGATGTACCAAGTATCAGGTTGACCAAGCTAGAAAGTGGAGAGCAAACAATGACACTTTGACCATTCCAATGAAAGAAAAACTAAAAAGACACAAAATAGATATCAACAAATGTGAACATTTTTTAGATTTTGTGTTCAATAGTGGCTTACTCCAGGACGTAGCATATGGAGTGACTACAGTAATTTATGACAATGGATTCGAAGAAAAAATCGCACATGCAGTACTGACGACGAAGTATAGCCACACCATTGCTTTGTACCAGAAGTTTTGCACTGCATGCCAATATCAACCACTATCTGAAAGTTCTTTATGGCGTATATTGAAGGAAATAAAGCCATCTAAAAGAAAATGTTTGGGTAAGATTTGGTATTTTTCTTTCAGGGAAAGCTTCCTTCCCTTTGTCAGAACTATGTGTGCTTAGCATTTTAACAAAATGTCTTTGTTGAAATAAGTTCAATGTCTAGACTTGAATGTGATCATATCAAAAAATACAGAATTCTTTCAAACCATTGTATTTTGGGACCATTTTCATTTCCTTTTCTTCAAAACTTTATCTCCTTTTAGGCAGGGTATCCAGTGAAAAACATTTATATACTGTTTGAAATTTCCTATATCTTGTTCTAGCTGGCCTTGACGATTTAACTGCTGCTGGTTTGAATGGATTTGCTGACCTGCAAAAGATAGCTGAAAGTTTTGGGGATAAAGATCTTGTTTCTGCTCTGGAAAAAGGAAAACGATACATCAAGACCACATATCCAACACACTGCTCCGAGGATAGTGACATTGCCTCACACAACATTAATTTTGCCCTGTCAGACCCCAAAAAGAATGAACTTCAAGCTGAGCACGAAAATCCTGATGAAGTTTGTGAAGATTGCTTCCAGCTCTGCAAATCAATGTCAGATGTAAGAAAGCTTGCTGAAAAATTTGAGGCAGATGAGGACATTATGTACGACATCAATGTTGCAATCAAAAGTGTCCAGGAATACATTTGCCACATTTTAAGAGATGTGCAACAAAGGAAAGCGAAGGAATGGTGTATGGAAAATCTTGATGACGAGACAGCATTTTGGCTTAAGGATTTCTGTCAGAAAATCCTTCCTACTCAATTTCGTGAAGGTCAACAAAATTATTTTGGAAAGAAAGGCATGTCTCTACATGTAGATGTTTTCTTCAAAAAAGAAGGGGGTCAACTGAAGAAAAGAGTGTATTTCACTGCTTTGCAAAGATGTGAACAAGGTGCAGACGATGTTTTGTGTCTAGCAGATGAAATATTAGCGGAATACAAAAAGGATGAGTCAAGTATCAAATCGTTTTATGTCAAGTCCGATAACGCTTCTTGCTACCATGGTAACTTTTGCGCAGAAGGATTGCTGAAAGTCTGCAAAAAGTACGGTTTTAACCTTTTACGATATGATTACAACGAACCTTGTAAAGGGAAAGACCAGTGTGACCGGGAGAGTGCAGGGGCAAAGTCAGTCATGAAAAGCTTTGTGGATGCTGGCAATGATATCATATCATCAAATGACATCAAGCAAGCTCTTCAATACGGCAGAGGCATCCAAAATACTACAGTTGGTGTGATGGAGATTGATAACTCAAAGGCAAAAGTTGAAGGAGGTAAAGTCACCAACATTAGCTCTTATCATTCAATTGTTTTTAAGGATGACCATATGGTATTTTGGAGGTACTTTGACATTGGCAGAGGAGTCACTCAAAAATACACAGACGTTTCATTCACTAGTGGCATTGAAGCAATCTCATCCTATACATCGACCCAACACACCAATATAAACATGGGAAAGAAAATAAAGGAACCAAAGCCCAGGGAATCTAGAAGCCTGTGCAAGCTTCTGTTCTGCCCTGAAAACGATTGCTGTAAATCCTTCATGAATGTCACGGATCTGGAGAGTCATATAGACGCTGGTGCCCATTCCACCATCAATGCTCATTCTTCAATGGACCAAGTAAAATCCGGGTTTGTAAGAAGAATGAAAGGCTCCATTTCAAACCATACTTCCGGGACACATGGTCAATGCAGTAAATCGCTTTTAGGAATGAATGATGTTTGCAAAGAAGTTGAAGAAATGAGTCAATTTGGAAAAGAAGGTTGGGCTCTTCCAGTGCGTTCAAACTTCAGATTTACCCCTTTGCAAAAACAATTGCTTTATGAAATCTTCATCAAAGGCGAAAAAGATGGGAAGAAAAGCACTGCTGAACAGTCATCGCTTCTGATACGAAAGAAATTGAGACCTGATGAATATGTAACACCAAAGCAAATCAAGAGTTTGTTTTCAAGATGGTCAAGGCTTTATCGAGAGAGAAGATTGAAAGACCCTAAAGGAGATACTGGTTGCAATTCCAGAGGAGAAGAAAGTGATGATGAATTCGAAGACGAAGATTATGGTGATGATGATAATCTTATGATAAATGAAGAAATCCAACAAGAAGCAAGGGATATCAGTGATGTAATTTCCAGTACAGTTTACCATGAGGACCAATGGGTTGCAATCAAATTTGGCTTGGAATGGTACCCTGGACAAATATGTAATGTAAGCTTAGTTTTAATTCAAATTCTAAAAACAATCTTGACTCCTTTTCTTTCTACAGTTCGTGAAAGTCACATGCTATATTATTAGTAAATTTTCAAAAATCAATCATTGTTTTTATTCAGGTAACGTCAGATGCAATTACTGTCTCCTGTTTGCAGTATGCCATGTCAACCGGGAATAATGCTTTCGTACACCCACAAACTCAAGATGTTAATGAATATGTTTTCGATGATGTTCTATGTATCATTTGTCCCCCAGTTCCTGTTAATCGCCGCTTTCTATCTCTTTCTGAAGACGACTTCAATAAAGCCAATGCTGAGTTTAAAAAAAGGTATTTGGCCTGATTTCGTAATGACTTTAAGGTATTCAACCATAGTTTTTGTAGTTTTAGTCACTACTGCATTCTTAATATAATCCTGATTTAATTTTACTTTTTCAGGGATTGAAAACCTCCAAGAAAGCAGATGACAATCAAAAGCCGTGAATTTGTCGTTTGGAATTGCATCTTAAGACTATGAAAATGATTCTTCAATAAAAATTTCTAAATTTTTCTCTTTTTTCTATGAATCAATTTATATCTTGATATTATTATCCATTATTATTAGATTGCCTTTATATTTTAGTCTAATACAATATCTATTTCTAATTTTTGGAAGGCTTCTTAACTAGTCAGTTCTCAATTTTTGCCTGCATTATTTTATATTTGTCAGGTCCATAAGGTAATTTTGGCCTATTTCTGGCTCAAAAAAGGTCAAAAATGGACATAATGCCTATTTGTCATTGCATATTATGAATAAAACAGTGATGAATAAAACCCAAAAGGTCTAATACCTTTTAAAGAATGATTTAAGAGAGTTTTAAAGCGTATTTCTCCCAGTTATGGGGCGGAAATATGCTGAAAATATGAATGACTTTTTTTGGATTTTGAACTCAAAATTCTCCAATATACTCAAAAACCCTATTTTTCTGATTGCATATCCTGAAAGTACTCTTGAAAATGTACCAAAAATTGTAAAATCCAACATCTCTAACTTTTGCCCTTTTTTTAAAAATGGCGACAAAAAAGCAACATTTTTGCTAAAATTAACTGCAAGTGATGTTTCAGGCGGCCATTTTGAAAAATCTGAAAGGGTGATTGACCCCAATTTTATGTTTCTTACAGAATTTCAAGGGTATTTTAGGAAAATGAAAGCATTAACAGATGAAACTTACCAAATTTGGTGTAATTGACCCTCAAAAATGGCCCAAATTTTGTCGTACGGCAGGGAAGTGAGGTTTTGAGCCATGATTTTTAGATAATGAGATACTTTAGACATAATTTTTTTTTATTTTCTTGTTCAAAATTATGTATATTTTCAGACTTAAAAGTCAAAGATCTAATTTTAGTGATCATTCAATTAAAATTTCAGTTCAAATAACCTCTTCAGCCCAATTTTGATTTTTTTTATGTCACTAGCCTTTAAAACCCGAAATTTCAAATGGCCATAAAATGAGAACAGATTGGAATTTTGTCATGAAATTTTGACAGAATGCTCAAATCATTAATTGGAGCAATATATATAAAAATGGAAAGATATAGACAAATCGACTTCCTCAGATTGCTGAAATTGCCTGATTCTTACAGACAATGGCTCTTAAGTCTTGTTTCCACAATTTTTTCACATGTATGAACCAGATATTTTCTTCATCGTTATCCCATGAGAATGAAGTTTGAGATGCTTTCACCAAGATATTACATAGACGTTCTTGAACAACTTCACTTTTCTTTTTTGAATGTTCTTCTTCGGAATACAATTTTAATACTTTTTGAACCAATTGATGCATCGTAACAACGGTAGCTTGAGAAACATCACTATTCTTCTTTGATATAAGAGAATATTCGCACAGCATTTCTACAATATACGGTACTGAATTTAGTCGGAAATTCTATTTTGTTATTAACTTCGTCAATCAATTTATTCAATTGTCTTTTTTCGTTTTGACAATCAGTTAATATTGTTTTAAATTCCATACTGTCAACACCATACTTCTCTTTCCACTCCTTCGTGAAATTAAGCAAAATATAATACTTTGAAGCACAATCCACAAGTTTCTCTGAGTAAAACGATAACGTCACCTTACTGAACTGTTTACTATATTCTTTAAACGCCTCTAGAAATTTATTTAAAAGCAATAACGTTACTCCTTTATAAAACATTGCAGTGCATAATTCATCCTTCGATTCGTTGCAAAAATCAATTGCATTATTAAGTTCTTTTAAAGCAATTTCATACTCTCCTCTCGCAATGCGCACCCTTCCAATGCATATCAAAATAGCAGCCTTTTCACGATTTAAATTATATCTTTTAGCAATTTTATTACTCTCTGTCAGTACATTTAGAGCTTCCTCATAGTTCCTTTCAATCCAAAATACACGTGCTTTAAGAAGAGTATGGTTGATATGCAAGACGTTGGACTGTTTTATATTCATTTCTTTTAAACGTGTTTCTATCTCCACGACTGTACTGGACGCCCGGTCAATGTTTCTGAGATGACAATAAATGTGAGCTTTGCGAGTTAACATTTCTAAAATGTGCTGCTTTCCGACGACATTAGATTCTTCCGCTATTCGCTCTAATTCATTAATAATGCTTAAAGCAGCTGTGAATTCTTTTAACTCGTATAATATCTGCATTTCACACTTTAATAAGAAAACATAATCAACATCAAGCTTATAACTTTTTATATCTCCTTTAACACTTTCATACATCGATTTACCTTTATTTTTATCACCACATTTTAAATGGAAATAAGCGTAATTTAGCTTCCAATAACAAACATGGGAATTCTTACTTTCCAGCTCTCTCTTGTAATCAATTAATACTTTCTCCATTAAATCAAACGCGTCATTTTCTTTGTTGCAAACAACAAAATAACGTGAAAGGTTTATATTCAACTTCAAGAAGTTGAAAAAATCTGTAATTTCGAGATTACATTCTTGTGAGAAATACAGTAAAAAGATTTCTTTATAAAACTCATTTTCTCCACGGTTAAATGCAATATCGCTAATCATTGAGATATTTAAGATTAAGTCTTGTTTCCACAATTTTTTCACATGTATGAACCAGATATTTTCTTCATCGTTATCCCATGAGAATGAAGTTTGAGATGCTTTCACCAAGATATTACATAGACGTTCTTGAACAACTTCACTTTTCTTTTTTGAATGTTCTTCTTCGGAATACAATTTTAATACTTTTTGAACCAATTGATGCATCGTAACAACGGTAGCTTGAGTTACATCACTATTCTTCTTTGATATGAGAGAATATTCGCACAGTATTTCTACAATCTCATTCAAATCAATTTCATCCTCTATATTTTCATCAAATAAAAATGTTTTTGTATTAATAAAATTTCCATCCATAAGAGACATCATATTAATAACATCTATGGCAACTTCATGTTTATACACCTCCAACTTTTTCAAAGCCATCTGCCATACTGTTAATAATGTTTTGTCATAAAACGCTTCCCCAAATTTTTTCAAATTAATATTTAAAAGCTGTGTTCTGTTTTTCCGAAATGCATCGAGATATACTTTTGCAGAAACGGAATGTTTTTTCATATAGCTGACAGCTTGCTGCATAGCTAAAGGTAGCCGTTGCAATTCTGCAATAAGATCTTTCATAGCTTCATTTTCCGAATTGTCAACAAATTGAAAGAACGTAACCGCCTCCTCTGGTGTAAAAACATCCATCTCAAGTTGTCGAATTCCTAATCCAGACCACTGACTAAACTGTGATGTTACAATTATGTGAGGCTTTTGATTTAAGTTTAAGTTTGTCAGCACTTGTTGCAGAGATTCAATGCCTTCAACATTGTCAAACACAAACAGACACTTTGTGTTTAATAACGAATTGCAAATTACAGGTAAGAGAACTTCGATTGATCTATTGCGCGGATCAAGGTTTAAGATAAAAGAGAGCTGAGATAATGAGGATTCCAATGTATCAGCATGAATCCAAAATACATTGTCGTAATACTCCTTACCATAAATATGAGCATATCTTGCAGCTGTCTCTGTTTTGCCAATACCACCTAAACCAGTTAAAACAACTGCACTGTAACTGTAATTTGTTGGACTGTTCAACTTTGTGTAGAGTTCATCCAATACAATTTCCCTTCCAGTGAAATTAGATACGTTTTGATGTACGTTCCAAAAATGCTTTATGCCGGCTTCATCTGTTCCACCTAGCAAAATTAAAAAAAAAAAGGTTTTTAAAAGTTTTGTTGATGAAAGTATATCCATTCCACCTTTTATGCATTTTCATTAAAGACTAGTAAACGAGATACAGCAGGCTAGGGTGGGGATTGTGGTGGAGCAGGGCCGCCAATAATTTGCCAATTTTATTTTATTAACATTAGCGATCACAACGAACAATAAGATTTTATAATATATAATTTGCATTGATTTTATCTCATCTAAACTCTTAAATTTGCTAGCGATTTTGTTTTCTACAGTGCTGTACAGGTATGTGTAGATATAATTACAAACATAGATACACATCTATTCTTGTCACTGTCAAATTTATCATAGGTAAACAACCGAAAATTATTGATTTCGTAATTCTTTTGCTACTCGTTAAATCCGGGACCTAACAAAATCATATATCAACAAATGACACATTATTTTTTGTTTCATTGCAAATTCGTATTATACCATGAGTGGGTGGAGTTATATATTGGTTTTTAGATGTTTTAAAGGAATGAAGAGTACTAAGATATGCTATATCACATCAAAATCTAGTACTTACAGTAAGACCCCTCCATGGGAAGACAGGCTCTTATAACTTCTTTGCTTAAAGGTGTTAACTTTTAAGGCAAAGAAAGTTTAGCAGCAGTCGCTGGTACTTATTTGAGCATTTGATTATTTCTTATAAAACTTTTAATGTATATGATATAAGACAGAGAAGTATAACATACTTATTCCTAAGGAGGTGAATAGAACATTCTTTGTAAGCACCATTGTGGATTGGCACTTTTTATGACTTTATTTATATAATACAGATAAAACAAAATCTTGCAACCAACTTAACTCACTAATACTTTACTGTTTTGGTGTTGCAGAAGAGAAATATCGCAAAATATCGCAGTAGTGTATTTAAATAAGTTAGCCCTATCTAGGCGGGGGAGTGGGGCTTTCTCAGTTGGTTTTAAATAAAAAAGCTTGAATCGTCTATGAATGTTTTTATTTCTTTGTGAAGAACTTGATTGGATCTGAAGATTATTGACTTAGAAATTATGCTAACTAATACATCACATCGTGTAAAGAATTTATCAAGCTATGTGGTGATTTAAATATGTTTTCTTTTATCCAGTTTGATATTTTGAATAAATTTACATGAACATTAATACTTAAGGCCGGTTCACACTTCATTCGCCATAGTCGCACGAATAAGCGACCATGCATCTGCACATGCGCAAAATCTATTTTTAGTATACTACGTAATTTTCGCTCATTCGCCAGCATTCGTCGCAGTAGTTGAATCTTGTTCAACTACCACGGCGAATGAGTATTATCGACCAATCAGATGCCGTATTTTTTGCTGAGTTGCAAAAATCAAAATCAAAATTGCAGCTAAAAATAAAAACACCGGGGACAAAAATGGAGCAGCAGCAAACAATTAATTACAAAGAACTAATGACTTTGTTACAGCAACAGCCTTTAGCTTTTGAGGATACAATACATCAGGAAACTGTGGTTGGAGTTACTAATGGCTCCCATGAAGATAAGAATGAGCCCCCTGAAGATAAAAATGAATTCAGCGAAGAATTGTTTGTAGAATGCATCAGAGAATATCAATGCTTATGGGATACAAAATGTAGAGGTTTTAAAGATCAAATAAAAAAAATCAAGCATGGACAGCCATGTATCAGAAACTTTTGGCGGTGAGAATGGTTAGGACTATTGTACCTTCTATTTATTCTAAAACATTTATGCTAGCTAGCTAATATTCCTCCTAAAACACACATGCATTTATTTTTAAAGAAAATAATTTTGGAGCATGTCTGTCACACTTTTGTGTAGTATATAGCTCTTTAGCCGAAGTCACCTTGAGATAAGTATTAATTAGGTCACTCACTTTCAAATTTTGATTTTTCGTGCTTGGGTAGAAAGGACAAAAGGTCGTAAACCTGGTAAGATAAAACATGGGGTGGTCCAAATCAATGTTCAAATCAACTTGTTGTACAACCCAACATGATATTGAAATATATATCAATTCTTGTTTGATCGAATACACATATACTTAGTTGAGGAAGAGTAGTAACTTGGATTTTATGAGTTTTTCAACATGAAGTGATGTGTCAATTGTTCATCAAAAAATATAAAAACTAACCACAAGGATTACAGATATTAAGCAAAAATAATTTCCCTATGTAGTCCTTCTTTTCTTGTCTGTCATGGATGCGACGTACATATGAAACTCTGCAACTCTACAATTATAATAAACTATCAATTTTATCTAAAATATGAGCAATGTCAGTGTGACTTTGGCTATTATAGTTAATATCATGCTGTGCTATACCATGGACTTGTTTCATTTTTTTAGTTGACTATCTACGCAAGGTATGGAAAAACCTAAAAGATAACTACACAAAATGTATAAAGAAAAGACTAAGAATGTCACGATCAGGTGCAGCAAGTGCAACACTTCCAAAATGCAAATTATTTGAACAACTGTCTTTCATACATGATAATGTTTCAAATCGACACACAGTTAGTAATGTTACAAATTCAGAAGAGTCGCAATCTGAAGCAGATCTTTTCACGCCACCTCCAAGTCCTATGCCAGGAACATCAAGGCAAATCCTTAGTGCAGGCAGTACTTCGGATGAAGGGAAACCAACAAAACGACTAAGACAGCAAAAGCAGAACTCTGACTCTGTTGACCAGGCCTTAATTGACATGCTGAAACAACAAAACAAAAGTGAAGATCTAGATGGAGATTTTTCGTTTGCTCAGAGCATTGTACCAATTTTGAAGTCTTTACCACCAAAAAAAAATAGGCAAGCGAAAGTAGCTATACAACAATTGTTGATTGACTATGAATTTGATGAGTAGTTTATAATTTGTTTATAAAGTAAAATAAGTTAAAACATGTTATGGTGGAACTTTTGCTGTCACAATACTTTCAGGGAATAAATTTTGGAAGAAAAAATGCTTGGTGGAGATTCTAAATTTACTTAGCTTATCTATCCATTGCGATTATGAAGAAAATAACTTTGTTACACTTGGTCAGGGAAAGTCAGGGATTAACAGATAAACCCTGTTCACCTTGCAGCAAATTTTCCTAATTCCGAAATTTCTTCCCTTTTATGTTCTTTGTATATTTAGGCTCTCAGTTTTTGTTCATATAGTTAATATAAACAATTTTCTGTGAAAATAGTAATCATTACAACGTACATATCTCAAGTTACAAAGTAACTTATTTATCTTCATCAAATGGATCAACTGTTCGTGAAATATGGTCCCATTGCCATGGTACAGCCCCTGGTCCATAAAAATAATCCCTAAAATCGTCACGAATCTCTTTAGCATATCTTGAATAATTATTAGACCCGGCTTTAGGAATTGGTCGTAACCCTTCTGTCTCTATGTCCTGACGCCACAACTCTTGTTCTGCATACCCACCTGGACAATACTCGCTATCAAATGTTTTACCAAACATTAAAAAATTGTGAAGCACAACAACAGCTTTTGTGATTGCAACAACAGTGTCCACATTGGCAATAATAGGCCTTCGAAAAATGCGAAATCTTGATGCACAAATTCCAAACACATTTTCAACTTGTCTTCTTGCCCTTGACAAACGGTAATTCGCAATTTGCTCTTTCTTTTTAATAAATCCTCTTGCGTATGGCTTTATTAGGTACTCTTTTAGTGGGAATGCTTCGTCACCAACAAATACAAATGGGAATTCTTTTGAGGTATTTCGTAGTGGTCTGGATTTAGGAATATTAAGTAGATTTTCTTCCATGGCATGTCCAAGATGGCTTGATGCAAAGACTCCACCGTCGCTTTGTCTCCCTGCGTCCCCTATATCAACCAAAATGTACTCATAATTCGAGTTGACGACAGCTAAAAGCACAATACTGTGGGTTTTCTTATAATTAAAGAAGTATGATCCTGAACGTGCTGGGGCCTGCATAACAACATGCTTTCCATCGATTGCTCCCACACAATTTCCAAAATTCCACCTTTTTTCAAAATCATCCGCAATTTTTATCCACTCCTTCTCTGTGCTTGGGGCTTGCAAAAATCCTTGTGCTACCAAGGATTTCCATATTGCATTTGCTGTTTCTTTCACAATTCCACTAACAGTATTTTTGCCCATTCTGTAACTATCTGCAATAGTAGTTTGTGCGTCACCGGTAACGAGATAACGCATTGTAACGCAGAGCCTTTCACTAGCACTAATTGCTTCGCGTTTTAATGATGACTTGGTGATTAACGGTCCTACGTATCCAAGTAACTCCTCCAATTTGGAGGGTGTCATCCTAAAGTGGCGAAAAAATAGCTCTCTATCAAATAATTTAAGATCCTGAACCAGGAGATGATATTCTCCTTTTATTTTTCTCTCCTTGTAGATTTGACGAACCCAGAATCTTCTTTTAGCTACGCGAGTATTTTTACGTTTCATCCGCCTTCGCAACAAAAGCAATAAAATAATTTGCCTTGCTGTAAGCGCCATATTTGTTTTGGTTGTAAACGATTTTAAATTTTACGCGCCAAGTGTGAACAGCATTCTTCCGTTCGCAGCGAATAGACTTTTTAAAAATCTCCCTATTCGAGCGACCACAGCGAATGACTGTGAACCAGCCTTTAGTTACCCGGACTGTAATTTATACCATTAATTTAATCTGCATAATTAGCTTAACTAATAAAGATTTTTCTAAAAAATTAGAAAGATTTATCGACAACTTTTCAGACTCTTTTATATGAAATCAACTTGTTTTTGCGCCGGAGTAAGCTTTAAGAGAAAAGATGTTTAAAATAAAATTGTTGCCACTAACAAAAAATAGGTTTTGCTACGAAATTTAACAATAATAACAACTATGCTTTAATGGCAGCCTTTTAAAAGAAGCTGTAACAGGAAACAACAAATAAAAAAGATAAGAAGATTTCTCAGGAAAGAGGACACAGTTATTTTTTACTGTTAGATTATGAATTTAACTTCTACTTCCCCCAATGTTTTCTGTGTTTGTCAGGAGGACGTCGGAAGAATTTATGAATTCATAACTTTTGTTCAAAACTCAATGCTAATCAATGTAATGTATAAGCTCAGGTGTTTTCAAAGAGCGGTTAAAGAAATTATTAGTGTTTAAATTCTTTCTACTCACGTAATCAACAGCTCAACCCGATTAACCTGATTCCGACACGGATGAGCTGAGCGATATTTGAAAATTTGACTAATTAAAGCTTCAATTTGCCACTAGTTATTCATGAAGCAGATATGAATAGTATGCCTTGCCTTAAAGACCTAAAGATTGTGTATTTTTGGGGCAATTAAATAATATTAATTCACAGCAAAATCCATGTGAAAAAACGTTTGAGATATGAAGATTATAATGCTTGACGGTCGTTTGCCACTTAGTTGACAAATGTTTTTCAGACGGTTTTGAAATTAAGGACGTAGCGCATTCTCATATGTCATTCGAAATGCACATAAAAGCTTATGAAGTTGATGTAAAACATTCAGAAGGTAATCTCGAAAAAGATAAAGGAAATAAATTTTATTTCAAAGCGTCAAAACTCTATGATAGGAAAGATGACAACTGAAAAGTTGCAAAATGTTATAACAGATTGATACCAACGCAATATCTAATAAGTCGAATCTGTAACATTGATGTTTTTTTGCTTGAGAGGACGAATAAAGAACATTTGGGAATTTTCAATCTCACCGAAAAAAATGTTTTTGCTATAACTCCCTGCAAAAACAACTAATTAAATTTCATACAAAATTCGTCTGAAAATATTTCAAACATTTCTGTGCTTAAAGTATGTTAGTTAGCCAATACCAAAACTTTCGCATTTTCAAATTTGCCACAAGGAAGGTTTGTTTGTGGTTTATCATACGGTGTATAGTTTTTTATAAGTAAGAAGCGTATATATAGGGTGAGTTTTCCCAAAGCTTAAACATATGATAGGCATATTTTGAAGTTTGTTTAAATACAAATAAATGTTTTTAAAAAGTAAAAAGAAGGTACAGAACATCAATGTCTCTTCCCAACAAAAATGTGTCATTCTTCTCTACATCCATTTTCAACAAACTCCATATATGAGATAACATTTATAAAACAAGAACATCAAAAGATTCGGTAAAAAGGAATGAAACAGGTAATATGAGCATAAGCATATCAAAAACATAAAACCAAGCTATAATGGGGAATAAGGCCGGGTTCAAAATACACTATGTTTATAAAAAGCTGTATTCAGTCATAGTTGGCATTTGACCTTGGCAGGTCTTATGTTGATGTGCCACAAACTAGCAAAAGATTACCTTTTAGAGAATAAGTAGGGATTTCATTAAATCAACGATGTAGGCACTTAATTATTTCTGTAAAATCACTACCTATCTAGTGCAAGTTGTCTGTCGAGCAGGGAAATATAGTCTGTCATTAGACAGGGTCGCTTTAATAATTTTTTAATTGTGAAACGTGATTGATTACCACGTACGCATTAGCGGCAATATCCACCATTATCAACTGATAGCTAATTTCAAGCAGTTTATACAGGAAATTATGACGGGCTTTACACAGCACGGTATAACTTTAAACCTCATAGCAACCAAAATGGTAGCTATAAATGTAAACGAATAACATTGCCGGAGAATCCTTATAACATAGCTACAAATATACTGACTCAAAAATCAAGTTACAATAAATCCAAAATCTCGAGTCGCTCGCCTCCCCAGAAAAACAGCAAGAATTTTAAATCCACTGCGCCATTTACATAAACATTCCTCCGCACAATCAGCAACAAGCAGAACAGAATATAACTTGTGTGATAGACTCTACTTCTGACGAAGAATAAACTTTGGTTCAAAAAAGTTTAAGAAACTTGCGCATATGGTTTTTCGAATGTTTTGTTTTTAAAAATTAAAAAAAATGAAATTCAACTCGAACCTCGTTTTTACAACGTTGTCACAAGTAAATCATTAGAAAATAATCCTTGTTTTTACAAACTCTAACAAAATAGGTATCAGTTTAATAAATGCAATATAAACTTTTTATCTTTTTCTTCCCAGAAATATTACCCTCGGTCAGCGTATCGACCTCGCAAGCAAGGTCATTAGTTTTCACCTCGGGTAATATTTCTCGGTATAAATAGACAAAACAGTTTATATTTTATTATCGCCCGCTACCAAAGCAACTTTGTTTAAATATTAAATATTGTTTCATTATGTAAACAAAGAAGGAACAAATTTCACAAATGCAAAACAAAAGTAAAATGTACTGCACTGTACTTTTCAAACAAATTTTTTTCTCTAAATTTCGTTGTTCCGTAAAAAAATTTATGATGAAGTGGGAATAAACATGCCTCGATGGCAATAAATATAATACCTATTTCAAGCTGAGAAACTCTTTCTTTGAGATCTTCGTATCCTTCTTCTATATTAGCAATTCTCTGATTCATTTCTTCGATTTCTTTAGAATATTTGTCATTGAACTGGTAATGTTTCGCAAGTACATCATCTATTCTTTTCACAATAAATGCTTGATTGGCTTCCTGTTCTTCAAAACCTTTATTGATATCTTCCTTAATGCCTGATATATTCTCTTTCATCTCAATAACTTCCCTAGGCAAATCTGAAAGGTTAGATACATCAGTTGTATTTTCATCAACTAGTCGCTGTAACTGGCTTTGTCCATATTGTAGATGATTCAGAAACAGCCTAAAATAATCCATTCTTTGTGGATCAAGTGAATCATGTTTTAGTGTTTTCGTATCGATGACATATCCAAGTCCATTTAAAATATGATCACCTTCCAACCAGATAGCAGTAAATTCTGACTCTGTTAAAGTAGAAGGATTGCTATAATGCATGATCATGTTTCTAAATTCACGAGCACGTAGAACAAATGCGCCAACACTCATATCATTTGTAGATGGACATTTTTGTTTCCATCCTCCACCAGGAGGGGGAAGATTTGTGCAATTTGTTATTAACAATACGATTAACGTAGGATCAAATTTTGTAGAGTCGGTTTGTTGATTAGCAGGAAACAAAAGCAACCATTGATCATTGTTGATTATCTTTTTATCCTTTAACTTGGTTAATTTTGTATGATGGTTTCGCAGTTCGTTATATAATCTGCTTGAATCGGAAGGTAAACCTTTGTAAGTATTTTTGTTGTTCACATTGTGTAAAACATTCAACAATGCTTGTTTTATAAAGTTCTCGACATATAAACATAACTTCAACCATAATTCGCAAAGTGAAACTGTAGTTGGTGCCATTGTCTGAATTGTTAATTAATTAGATCTTATATCTAAAGAAAATATCATCTAAAAACAACATCTAAAAACAACAACTGAGAAATACAGGACTAAACAATGTACGAAAAAACATTTAAGGATACATTGACAAATAACAATAACTCCAAAAATTATCACTGAATGCTGCAGTAAAGATAATTGCAGTAAGTGAACTTGAATTATGAATATAAACGTGTCTGTTGACAACGTATACTCTCAACCAATGTAAGATTATTCAAAAAGTAAAACTTCTAACTACATTCAAGACAAATAACGCTTGTCATGAAAAACTTGATAATGCTTTTTTCTCACTTCAGGCTACTGAAAGGGAATTAATTTCAAAAACACCCTAGCCAACCCAATTGTGACTGTTGATATTCCCAAATTATCTGACTTCCTTGATTTATTTTAAATGACCAAACCGAACGAAATTCGTAAAGATATGAACTATACACATAAATATATATTTTGCATAAAAATGAAGGGTTTTTAATACAAGCATAACATGCCAATAAATACATAGCAAAAATAGTGACCCGTAAATTTATAATGGACTACTAAAAAAGCAAGGCTCCAAAAAGCAGCAGAATATCATCCTAACATGGTTACAACCAAAACTAGAAAATATCCATATCAAATTAAGGCTAGATCTCAGTACAGTTACATAAATTTTTTTTTAATTCATAGATCATAAAAGGGTACAGGAAAATGCATTTTTTGCTATAAATTTGAAATATAATACAGAAACAAATCACCTTACAAAAAGTAAACTACGTTTCATATAAGCGCAGGTATTCCAATATTAACTTTTTTAGTTCTCCATCGTGATAATAAAAATGGTCTACGTGAGCGCTGATCTAAATAAAAAAGAAAGGCTTAGATCGTAGACCTATACAATCTTGGACAAAAATTTAGTGCAATTTCTAGCAGTCAAGGCTGTGAAAAAAATACTTTTGTACATATGTAAGCCAGGTAAACAGCGCTTACAATCTGCTATTCACACGCCCAGATTGTGGCAAAATTCACATTAACGCCTTCGAGGAAAATATGATAAAGCTGACGTCATCAACAATTAACACAGTTTAACAGTTTAGCTCAAACTAAATAGCCTAAAATCAAAAGTTCAATGTCTATTGTGAACATTGGGCAAGTGCAAAATGTGTGAATCGAATACATAGTGAGTGCCTACATAATTACATCTAGGGACGAACTTTAAAATTTACGATTTTATCCCACACACATTATCGTTTTTTTGTTTTTTTTTAATTTTTTAATTTTTGTTAAGCTCTCATTTTTTAATAGGTTCACAGAAGAAAAATATACTTGTCTATGCAGATATTGGCGGGGAAAATGATTTATACATATATGTTGAAATTTCGTACAGATATTTCGCCTGACTTAAATGATCCGGATTTCACCAGCAAATGTTCACGGAATCAAAATAAACAAAGAAATGTGACACTGTGCCTTGTTTACATTTTTCTAAATGAGTGTCAAGTAAGTCAATGGAAATCTTTGTATCAAACAAATATTAATCCAGTTTTTAAGTGAACAAAACTCGTACCTTTCCATGAGCTTTCTTTAATATAGATTTCCACTCATCTTTTGATATAGTTTTTAGTTTATAATATGGCTTTAGAAGTTGCTTTGCTTGACACAGTAAATGCTTTACTTTGATTTCCTAAAAAAAGTTAATAAAATTGTTGAAGAACTTGCTAAAAATTATTTTGCTTACGAAAATAATTTACCCTTTTTTAAGAAGAGATCCGCTTTCTTTAAAAGACGAGAGGGGTGTGTAAACTTAGTGGGCTGAGAGTAATAAGGATATTTCTAACAATGAAAAAGGGTAAGATGGCTTAAAAAGGGGAGGGTAAAAGACATTTGCAAAAATTTCTGTTCCCTAGAATCTCTAACATTAGGTATTATTATCAACCGTCAGAAACGCAATATTTTAATCAATAGGTTAAAAAGAATTCTCACCGTTGTGTTTGACTTTTGCAGAGACTTGCTTTGAGCTTTTTGTTCTTTTTTTGCACACAACTCGTTTAACTCATCTAATATTTCATTTCTAGCAGAATGCGGCCTCTCGAAAGAACATTTTGCAGAGGTCGGTATAGTTAGTACTTTTGGAATGTTAGTGTACTGTCTCTCAAATCCTTTCAGGACGTTTGAGTATGTTGCTGTCGCTTTGCTAAATTCTGGCATTCTAGTGTTATTTCGAATGCTAGGCGATACTACAGCAACAGGTCTATTTTTCATTGTCGATAATTTTTCAACATGGTCATTTTCTATTGCAACGACGTCAGCTTTTGGAGAAGTGGAAATACTGTTAACATGTTTGAAAAAAACACTTTTATTACTTCCACCAACAACCTCTTTCGTTGTACATGAAAGACTTTTCCTTGCATTGTTGCTTTCTGTTAATTTTACCGGTTTGTTGTGCTTTGCTTGTTTAGTTTCTAGACTACACTCGAGATCTGCATCTCCGAAAAGCTCTTTGTAGAGTTTTCGATTTTTATATTCTTCATATGATAAGGGTTTCTTAGGCAACTGCTTTTGGTCAACTCTGGAGAGCTTTTTCTGTATTGCAGTTGATGAACATTCAGGTTTCACTTCTTTTGTTATCGTTGCTGATGTTAATATCTTTGCAACAGCAGGTTTCGGGTGTTTTACTGGATTCTCAATTTCTTTAAAGAGTCTAGGTTTACTAGATTTAGCAATACATTTTACCTTGTCCTGTAATTTTCCATCTTGATACAGCTGCACTTTCTTTTCGAGTGATAGTGGTTTTCTTGGTGAAACATCTAACGTAACACGTTTTGTTACATCGGATGAGACACCTATGGGTCGACCAACTTTACTCTCTTTAGGAACATTAGGAGATTTTTTACTAACCTCTGTTTTTTCTTCTTTGTTCTCCCGTTTGAGCTTTGGAATTTTAAACTGAGAAATGGTGTGCAGATTAGCCGTTGTCTTGTGATTTGTACATGAAAAATTGCTTCTTATATTTTTTAGTTTTTGTTTAAGCTGTTCAGCCTCTTCTTTTTGCTTCATTCGCTTCTTAAAACCTTTCCTAATTTTTTCCTTCAACGCTTCTGCTCTCTCCCTGCTAATAGTTTGAGCCCCTTCACTATTAGATGTACTACGCTCCTGAAGACCTTCTTTCATGTCTGGTTCGTTTACAACAAACACATTATCATTTTCTTTAGCATTGGGCCCACACTCATCGTCGTCATCAAAGAACCTGATCTTCCTTCTCTTGACATTATTTTTTACCACACCACTTATAGACGACGAAGAACTCTTTCTATTGCCATCCTTCTTGGCATCATCAACATCCTTTGTAGAATCCTCGCAAGTATCTCCTACAACTTCCTGTGTTTTTGGTTCTAAAGAACCATTACGATGTACGATGACATTATCAGGGTCAAGAGTACCAAAACCGCCCAATATACTTCCAACTACATCTGTGGAATTCACTATAGCGGACCTAAAATGCATATAAGTGTCTTGTTTGTGAAAACAACATGAAACTACGTTTCTTAAATATATCACCAATATTTTTAAATACTTTATTGCATGAAAATTTTAAGATAGGAACATTTCTCAAAAATCTCTTTTTGCGGTTTAAGCAAACATGTGTATTTCAACGCATTTTATTGATTTCAAAAAAAAAATCATAACCGCTAGGCCACAAGCCACTTTCTTCTAAAAAATTCGATTTTTTAAGCAATTTAAACTTGTTGTTCCCAGATAAATCCATACCTTGCTGGACTGTTTCCTCTTTCCTGCAATCTATAGGTTTCTTCTGAATCACCATGGAAAGCATCCAAATTGTATCTACTGCCAAACAACGAAAATTGGGATGTTTCCAATGGCTCGCTGCCACGCTGTTGCATATTTGCTCGGAACTTTTCTATTTGTTCTTTAATGTGCTTTTTCCTTGCTTTCTCTAAAGATCTTTTAACTTTTTCTGATGGACTTTTGTTTTTAGAACTTGAACGTGCCTTCTTTTTCTTTCTTCTTCTCCTCTTTTTTATTGTCACTGTAGAAATAAAAACACTTAGTTGATATAACATTGGCTGCAGACAGTTAATTGCAACATTCAAATTGCAGTTTGCTCATTTTTGATAAAATACGCAAATTCAACATATACCGGATGTGTTCTGTCCTGATCTCCTCCTGTTTGCTGAAGATTGACTTGCGCTGGTTTGTCCTCTACCACCTCCATGTCTTCTGGAACGACCACGACCTCTACGACGACCACGAGTACCGCGTGTTGATGCAACTGTCCTTGCCAGTTGACCAAACATTAAACCGCGTGCTAAAGTATCAGGATCTACAAAGATTAAAGGTAAAACATTCCTTTCACAGGTACTTTAAAAGCAGTGGAATTAAAACTAAAGGCCTTAGGAACTCACTTAAACGTTGCTGTTCTTGAACTCTTTCAAATACGTTCAGCAAATCATCTTCATTTCCAATCAGTCCTGAGCTGCTCCTTGACCTATCCCTTCTTGATCCTCTTGACGTTGCAGCTGGTTGACATTCAGGACAATGCCATTCGTCAATGGGCACAACACTAAGGGGAGGGTCCAAGCAGTCCAAATGGTATCTAGAAAAAAATCCAGTTTGCGGAAGCAAAATTAAATAGGGTCGAAAGGGGACTCTTTGTTAACTTGGCATGCCATAACGTGAATAGGGTATAGTAATCACCTTTTAGGGTATCTGTTCATTTCTCCATGTTTGATTATTAAAACCCTTGTCAATTTAAGGCACTCGATTAACTTTCTCAAAAATCCAATAGCAACATTTTTAAGAAAAAAAAATATTTCGACACCAAATTTCCTAAGTTTCTGCCACTATATGGAAAATTTATTTAGATTCATAATGTTTCTTAGAGGGTACCCCTAGCAAGTTAACCCGCCCCCTTCCCCATCCGATCAACATCCCCTTGCTTTCACCACCTATTTCGACTATGTAAAGTACTCTTTTACTATTAAATTTGAGTCCACTAAAAGAAATAAAATTAAGCGAATGAAAAGTTAGCATACCCATTATCACACTCATCACACAGCAATAAAGCTTCTTCTCGATCGCACAATCCACAAATCTATAACAAATAACTGACTTTGTGTGATTTTCTTTCTGATTCTCAAAAAATCTTGCAAATATTCTAGTCCCAAAGATTTGCCGTGTTAAGCAGATTGCAGCAGGCGAGATCTATCAATTTTAAAACTATTACTGATGGGTGCAATAATTATGCGATGGATTGTGTACATTGTTTTTGCGAATTTAGGAATGTTAAAAATTAAATTCAGCATGTACCAGTGGGAATTGGTTCTTTTAAAAAGAAAGCAGGATGAGTTTTTAAAATATAAACAAGGAACCATGGTCGGGTTTGAAATCACACATACAGGTACGCTCAGTGAATATAATTTTGCTTTGTTTACACATCAGATAAACTTTCCTAACAGCGAAGCAATTCAAACAGAGCGGTTCTGGTATAAACGCAGTTGCTGACATTTTAAATATTATTTCTTCTTCTGACTATTTCTCTGTCAGTAATATTTTTTTTTCAAATATGTAGCTGAACTAGCTATGGAGGGCAGTCAAGAGTGATGCTATATCTAGTTGACTAGCACACAAAATAATATATTTTACCCATTCCTAAACACTACAGAATTCCCTATTCCTGCCTTACTTTTACTATTCTAGCAACTTGAAATATATTTCAGAAAAAGAAAATACCTCATTGCGCATAAAATTATTTATAATATTTATGTTTACTTTATTGCCTAAAAATAGCTATTTTGGGTTAATAAATACAACGGTAGACCAAAATTTGCATTTCTCGTTTCTTAAACATAAACACGGAAAGCGACTCTTATTATGTTTTTCTCAAAATGTGCATTCTTCCGCTTGTCAATGAAATCAGGCATAACTGTTACTCTGAATAAAAATTTCCCCCTCTCGCCTCAGACCCAAGAATGGTCCAACCACTTTGTCAACAGTCATTTTTTGGAAGCAACTGTTGCACAATACGATAAGTTGCATCTTTTGTTATAGTCAAGTTCCACTCCTACTAATTTTTCGACATTACAGGCATTTAGGGCGCTACTTCTTTACTATGTAGTAAATAATATGTTAAAAATGACCATAAAACTCCACAGATGATGTAGCCTCACCAAAAAAATTCAAACTATAGAATCCTAGGTGTGTTTTGCAAGGATTTCTCCTTTCTTGGAGTTACATTTCGCCGTATGTTTTCCTCATGTAGTTATTTTTACCTGACAGTATGTTGGTGGGTCTTCAAAATCACTCTCCTTCATTTCCTTGTCTTCAATGTACACCTATAAAATACAAAAATGGTTAGAGAAAAAGATTGGAGGTTGTTGAAATTGAGGAATATTTCCCCACCATAGCTTAGCTGGTAGATTATATCAATATTTTTATTTTCATTTTTTTATCAGTTTATATACTGATTAGAATTAGTATGACAAAATTTAAAAATAGTTCTCAAAATTCATAACCAGAAAAACATGTTAACGACTATGAATCTATGAATATATGACAAGGAAATTAGCAATGGGTTGATGAAATAAATTGTATTTGTTAAACGGAATGATATACAGAGTGCATTTTTACCCAAAGCTTGGGGACGAATAAATCATACCTCTTCAATTACTGGTCCATCTTTTGTTAGCATGATTGAGATTGAATTAAACTTTTTTCTATCCACAGGACAGTTGTTCACATTCTGATCAAGCAAAAAAGAAAGATAAAGAAAATACAGGTGTAATAAGATAAAAAGTTGATCCTGTTTTGAAATTAATATGTAAAATGTGCTATAGGCTTCAATGTTCTTCTTCCAAAACCACCAGCTGAAAGTGAACAACACTTGCTAGCCACAGAGCAAATTAATTACTTTGAGATATGACAAGAATTTTTAGAGCTTATATCCCACAAAAAAACAAGTTAATTTCGTACGACAGAGCAGGTCGTCTAGAAATTTGTATTTTTTTATTGGTTCTTAAGGTTTTGGACTTAGACTTCCAGTGATCACACCACTAGCTCTGTGACGTGTTGTATTTAACAGTTTTGACAAGGCACGTAGGGTTAAAAAAAGTGTTTTTTCCATTCAGTTTGGCGTTGTAAACATTTTACATAAATTTCAACATTTAGTTACTATTATTATGCTCAATAACAGAATTTACATGTTTTAGAGCTAGCTTATGACGTCATAATTTTGCATAATTTGAGAACAATAAAGATTTTTTTTAAAAAATGAACAGAATTACATAACTTTAAAAGATCTTAATTTTTATTGCAGGAGGTAAGCTTTAAAACAATTTTTTGAGTTTTACTGCACTTTGACTTCTACAGAACCGCTACATTTCCTTTAGCATGGCTCAATGTGCGTTTACCTTAAAATACTCAAGGACTAAAATCATGCATCCTATTTTTTTGAACAGGTTTTTGAGCAACAAGAACAAACAAACGCATACCAATTGAACAACTATAGACAGATGATTAATGTCCAGCAGAGCACAACCTGAGCTATCAACACTCAAAAAAAAATTCTGTATCAGCTTCTGCCCCAGATCTAGCAAAACGGACTCATTTGTGCAAAAACGCACTGCAAGGACAATGAAAACATGAAAAAAATGTTTGACATTACTGGGGTACAATAACATAACTATTTCGAAGGCCATAAAACAACAATAACAAATATTACAGACAGTTCTCACAAGGTGTTTAAGCAATCTGACAAAAAACGTGTCTTGCGTATCTCCCTTCTTTTCTAATTTTTTTCAAAGTTTCCTCTTGCAGGCTTTTAATGCTTTTCCCTAGTCTGCTTAACATCCACAGTATTAAAGGACTATATAAATCAATTACTGATGACGTTTAAAACCACAATCTTAAACTCAAAGAAATGCTCAGATTAATAGAGTTGTTTTTATGAAAATTCAAAATCGTTTGTTGTGGGATATAATCAGGGTACACAATCAAAATGAACTCTTTATTTTCCTGACATATCTGATAAACTGACAGAATCTTGGATTATCTTCATAATTTGAAGAGAAAATAGAAAAACTTTAAAGGGGGACATATTTATTAAAAAAAGTTAACAAAAAAAATTGTTCTGAAGTGAAGAAAAAACAATGTTACTGATGAGATATTTCAAGTAGGTGTTCTATCTACATTACCTGCACATGTTACGCATCTGCAATTAATTTATGAGCTTTCAACTGGTTATGCATTGTTTATGATTAGTTCTTTATACAAGCAATTATTTTACTGGTGGTTGGTAGCTTTTCAATCATTCAGTTTATGCGTACAATTGAGTTGCTTTAATCAAGGGGGGGAACCAAATCACTAGGATACTATGATTGGTAGTAACAATTAACCACTATAAATAAGCTTTTGCAATAAAAAAAATGTGCACAGTAAAGTTTACCTTTGTCCATTCTTGAATGCACTCTATGCAGAACATATGAACACAATTTTCAGGTATTCCAACCATTTGGTCTGTAAATTCACCCAAACATATTGGACACATGTTGTGATTTTCATCATTGTCATTATGATCTTCATCGCTACTGCTCGACCCTAAAATGACATCAATATAAAAACTACTATCACAAGTAAAAAATACGGTAAGCAAGCAAGTTGCACATTTTTAAGAAGCAAAAAAGTGTTGGCTAACCACTACGATGCTTGACTCAACCAGTATGTGTTTAAAAATTAGGAAAAATATCTGAAATGACACAATACAAAAAATGTATATAGATTTCAATCAATACTTTTAATTGAAGTAAATAATAGTAACAAGGGCTAAACAAAAATAAATAAGCTTTTTTTTTAAAGGAATGTCCACATCCTTTGCTAGAAAATGCATGTTACTCACAACATTAACTACATGGGCACTTTCAGAAAAACAGACGGTAGACATAATTAGGCTAGTCACACAGCAGACTAACTCTATTTACAGGGAAAATGAAAACTACGTTCTATAAAATACTTTGTTTATTTAAAGTAAAACTCTATTTTTATTTCAAATAACTCTGTATAAACAGGTAACTTCTTATAGTAACTTGAAAAACATGTACATAAAGATAGCTTCTAACGAGATATATTTCAAACGTTTTGGAGCTGGAAATTTACTTCTTCAAGTTCATTTTAAGTATGCAGTTTATCAACTATATTTTACATGTAATGTTTATATTACATTGGTAATCCGATGCATCTCTGCTTTGGTGTAATTGCTGTTTACAACATGCCAACATGAATTTGTTAGCTCTCACTATGAGATCATGTGACTATGAATATTGCTTAATCTAGGGATCCCCACTGCTAAAGATACCATTATCCATTACATTTTATTTTTAAATTAATGTAAATACATAGTTCCATATACGTCTTTTTACTACTAGGATTTCCGTTTGCGTAATGCTTCATTTTCCATGACAGCAAAACATTGGTTATGGAATATTTTCATACTGGTACAGTCAAATCTGTATAAGACTTAATAAAAGTGGTCGTCTTAGGCAGGTGGTTGTCCTAGAAAGCACCTCTGTAAAAAGTTCAGCCTCTGAGGTATAGCCATCTCAGACAAGTTTTTTCCTTTTAGTCTTGTAGAATGCATTAAACTATTTGAAATTATGCAAGAACTGTGATCTCCAAGTTATCCAACACCGTGATGTAAATGTAAATGTTTTTAAAAAAAAATATGGTCATCTTTCACAGGTATTATCTTGTCCGGGGGATGAAAAATTGTGGCCGTTGGTCGCATTAAGCATGTGGTTGTCTTATATAAGGTAGCAAATGACAGTAAAACACATTGGGGAACCCAAATGTGGTCGTCAAGTCAGGCCTTGCACAGGTGGTCGTTATAGCAGGTTTGACTGTATGTGTGTTATAACTAAGGCTCCAAAATTAAGTACTCCTGTGTCACGAATAAGGGTCTGCTTGTAAATTTTTTGTCTCCTTGATTATTTCTGTCAGAAATATTTGCCATCAATCACCTTTTCCTGGACAAGCTGTATCCTTTTATTTCTATATTTTATTGACCTAGAAATTTTCATATAATTGTCACTTTGATGATCAAAAATCGACATAAAAAATCGACATATTTCTAAGGTTAAAAATAAAAACTTTAAAAATGGTCCCATCTCCTTTTTTTGTCTATAAGGTCTGCAAAAAACAGATGCCACAAGCAAGCTTTGATTTATACATAGTAAAGAATTTTTTTCAATAGATGGATAAACAATTAATTGCTGGTTAAAAAACAGTGTTTAATACATTTTGATAGGGTTTGCTAGGCAGATTGACATTACTTATTTTACCGTTAAGTTCTATTATAGAAGAACATCACTTAAATTTACTTTTTTTAATGACAATTTAGCAGTAAAAGGGAAAACGGAGGATTCCAAATTTTTTACAATAACCCTTTAAAAGAATGTTTAAGTTGTCTTGTGTAAAGAGCTGTATTAAGTGTATGCCGAACCATAAAAAAAAATAAAAATGGGGCTCACCCTGAAATAACTGATCTTCCTCATCACTTTCTTCCTCGTCACTTTCATATCTTGTCTCCTCAAATATCTCAATGTCATCAATTATTAACTCATTTGGGGATTTGCGCTTTCTTGACTTTGGTTTTTGCAATCCAAAGTTATTTTCATTATCACTTGTACTTTTTGACGTTACGTCACTTTCATCCATTTTTGCAAAACTTTTGTTTTTAGAAAAATCTAAAAAATATTTAAGCTTATTTAAAATCAGTCATGAAAACAAGAGTTTGCTTTTAGCAGTACATTTTTTCCGATATTACTTTTACGGTAATTGGTGCTTTTAATTTCAACATTTCAATATAAAGACCATAGAAAAGAGAATAGGAATAGGTTTTCAGAGGGTTAATTTTAAATTTATTCACAAGAAATAAACATACTATCAGTAATATTATTTTTTTTGCCCAAGGACAAACATATCCTGTGCGGGTGGGTTTTTCAGTTATAACAAAGAAACCTGTTAAATTTCAAAAGAAGTTTAAATTTCGTGCTCATACACAACAATATTAAATTCTCAGCCCACTTTTTAAATACATTATATTTTTCTTGTTCGGCCTTACAATATCTTGTGAAATGCAGTCTTCGAATTTAACACTTGACAATTGCTGAAGGAATCGCCGCAGGAATTGCTGGGATTCGTTTCAACAAAAATATTGTGAGAGCAATTTTCACAACCAAAGATACCATATAACAAGTGTATATATATGCTAGTATTAATAACCAAAAAAGAATGCAAAAACAAATTTTTGTCTAGATGTCCTAGATTATTAGTACAAGATTTTGCAACACATGTTGTAACAAAGGTATAACTTAAAATTGTACAAAACGTCATTATAATCACACTTATAAATATAGTAATGACCCTAATACCATATGTCCTGTGTCTCAGTGCAATGCACACACCTGCGTAAGGCTGTGTTTGGAACAAATACAGAATTGATAATTGATTGATTGATTCTATTTTGTGTATATAGTGAAATGTTGTTTCAATACCACAGTGTTTGGCCATCTTGCTGTGTCAGTGAACTTCATTGGCAATGCTGAATGCAACAGTAGAGTATTTTTCAACAACAGAAACAGAGAAAGTGGTTGCAGTTAATTCCTTCATTAGCTCTGTGAATTCGCCAACCACTGACATGTATCTCCAATTTATATCCTACTGGTATTTAAGTTGACTGAATCATCTGGAACAATTGTGTGTTTGTATCTTTGGTTGTCGATCTCTTGCATTAATTGAAGTTTGAACTCCGGATTGGTCTTGGATCATCTGGAATGCAATCATCCCAGTCTAAGTTTCTTGTGATTAATTAATTCATAAAGATCAAGTTTATTGACCACTGTCAATTTCCCTGTGATAAAAATATTTTGGTGATCTTAGCAACTCACTGACTTCTCCTTAATTTCAATGGTATATTGCCTTTGTTTTTTTTGCAGGTTTCTTTCCTTTGAACTTCATGCCAAAACTAAGGTCGGTAATATTGAGACCATTCATCATTCCTCGCATACAATCTCATGCCTTCGATGTCGAGACGGATTCTCTCATCACTCAGTGATTTAGGTGAATCTTCATCAGAGAATGCTACACCTTTAAATCCTCCAATCTTGTCTGCTTGAAGAAGTGTGTTTTTTATGCAGCTTTTCCCTGAAATGCAATCATTTACATAAATATCTTTGTTAAAAATTCCATTCACTTTTGGAAATTCCTTTTGCTATAACTTCGCTGTCTTGAGAAGTTATAGTTATATATTGGTTTATTCAATATCACAATTACAATAACAAAGTTTGCACAATTTGCAATTGGTGTAATTGCAAATTTCTTTCTGATCATTTCCGCAACAACAAAGATGTACTGTGACTTTGATTCATGGGTGGTTAAATGTCCTGATAAAACATCTCCGTGACAGGGTATTGTCCTTCGATATATATATATACATATATGCATCATGGATTTCTTTTTCCACTTCTTGTAAAGGATAAATTGGATGCAGACAATAATGCAGTCTGCCCATTAAACAATGGAATTTTGATGGAGTAGATACTAATAAGGAGATTAAGTGCCAGTGTTATCGACACCTCCTAGATTAATTTGACTATTAAGCCTTAAGCAGGAAACAAAGTGCAGTTTCATCCACAATTCTGACTCCCAAGGTTCTCATCACATTTAATGGCGAACCAACTGGTTACTCCACTATCACCCAACTTTTTGTATATTCTGTCAAGGCCATCACCAATTTATACAGTCTTCTTTCCTTATTATGCTTTTTTGATAGCTTGATAAGATTGATAAGATTGTCTGTTTCTCATTTATTATCGTTCACAGGATGTTTTGGTTTGCTTTTCCTGAAAATCTCTATCTTCTTGATTCAACATAAAATGTTCTTAAATTTTATGGAGGGCATTGTTTAAATCAGCAATTTTTGACAGCTGTCTTTCTTAATTAAAATGTAGTGTAATGGGTCGATTGATAGCCTTGATGTATTCTAAGCTCTTTATAATTGCTTCTGAACATACTTTTAAGGTTAGCGATTTTATCTATGGATGCATATGTCCAAGTCTTTTACGGTTTGAATTTCCTTATTGAATGAATTTTCATCAATGAAATCACTATATCTTCTGAAAGTGATTAGACTTAAATTGCTAGGTTACTCATCATTTAAAACAGCACAGACAATACTCTTGTGAATGTTTGAATGTTTTGATTACAGTGACATTGAAGTTACATTAATTTATTTTGATTTGAATCTCTTGGACTTTTCCTCATTTACAATTTGTTGCTGTATGATTGTAATTTGCACATGCGCGTAAGCCTGTGTTTGGGACAAGTACACAAAAATTTTACTACACAAATTTCATAAACCAATCAATTAGCAAAATCCGCAAAAAATCTTAAATCAACAATCTGCAAAAATTAAATTTCTGCAAAATCTGGAAAATTTCGCAGATTCCGTTAACCGCAAAACTTAATCCCTGTGAAAGTTTATCCCAATAAAGTATTCTTGGCCATGGCAACTTAAATTAATGGCTTTTATCCAGCAGAATTAATGACTTTCATATAGCCAAAAAAATTAATATGCCTTCACAACAAAGTTACAATTGATGTCAGTAGGATTTTTGTTTTAAAAAAATAATTTAATATTTGATACTCACATAGCTGCGCAATAAAACCCAAAATTATTATATTAGCAACAGGTGTCTTTATGAATTTTTTGTTTAAAATTGAAAATGATTTTCCAGCATTAAATGTGGCCCCCTCAAATTAATAATTTTTTTGTTGCAGAAAAAAATTAGTATCTTGTCTTCCTTTAAAAAAATTGAATAAATTTGTTCTCCTGTTTAGCAAAATAAGTAGTTATACAGCAAGAAGTTTTCTTGTGCTGTTTTGAAAATTATGCGGCAAGAATTATCCTTTGCTGTTTCAAAAGTTATACAGAATATGGTGTTGTTTTGAAAGTTATACAGCAGGTTATTCTCCTTTTACTTATGTTTTATTTATTTTTTTCATGCAGTCTTGCAAATTTTTTTAAGGAATATAGTATAGGCAAATAATATGATATATATATATCATAACGGAGAAGGGTGTCACGACAAACATATTCTGTGATGTATTTTTTATATTATTTTTCCTATAAAGCGGAATATTTAAGCAATAGTCAACAGTATTACTTTTTAGCTAGCAAACGTATTTCACCATTATATAATATATGATATATATATTATAATAATCATAACGAATGAGGGAGTTATGACAATAATGCGTACCTTGTTTTTCGCAAATCTTTTCAGATTGGCGTCATGATTACTGACGCAAGGTAAAGTTTTACAAAAAATTTAAAGCAATGTATGTAATAAACGATGTATTGAAATCGTGTTCTAAAAATATAAGATATTTTAAATCTTCCTTCAAGATAAAAATGAAGATAGTACAGTAAAGTTTATTTTTAATTGCTTTTGTTTACAAATTCTATAGACTTTCGCACCAAAAGTATTCTCAACATCACCACACGCATATTAGTGTTATTTATTAATTATTTTCTTTAAAAGACAATATTCCATTATGAAAGTAATTATTTATGCGAGTTGCGCGTACGTGGAAGGTTACATTCAGAGTGTACCGTATTTTACAAAAAAGCACAACTTAGTGGAAATTCTCATATAAACTCCATTCTCTTGAATTTTTGTTCTTGTTGACATAATATATATACACAAATTCTGTCCAACTTGATTTTTAGGGATTATAATTATTTTTTTTTATATTGACAGTATCTGCCTACTGCAAATTAATGATATATAATACTATAATGCTTCATGATTTCAAAAAGTTGTGATGGTGGGAAACTCGCCTAAGACTTAGTTTCCATAATTGGTATGTATGGACAGCATTGGTTACAAAGAAAATAATTGACATACATGTTACAAAACAACGTATTCTACGGTAAGCTAATGTATAACTGTGGTTGATTATTTCAAATATGGCGACCAAAGTGGATGCAAATTTTGGCCAATCTGAATGTAAAATATTGGATTTAGTATGGTTAAATCTACAAAGTTAGTTTAGCCGATCGGACTAAACAGAAATTCAGATACAGGACCACTAAAATAAAAAATTTCAGCATTTATAATTTATTATTCACTTATTTTGTTTATATACACATGGTCACCCTATGTATATAAAAAAAATTAGAATACATAACCATGGATTACATTAAGATTGAATATTTTTGGCGGGAAATGTTTCAGCAGAAAAACTTTGGCGGAAAATCTTTCGGACACAAAGTTTTATTTTAGCGGAAAATTTTTGGACAAGATTTATAAAGTCAAAAAATGCATGGGTAAGTCTTTTGAATGAATTTTAACCAAATTTCAAAAGTAATGATTACGGGAAAAGACACAAAAAGGAGGCTAGAAACATTTATAGTGTACATATAATTAATCAAGATCTAAAAAAGGGTCTTCAAGATCCAACACTATAGATAGAGCCTAAGAAATGCCAGCTTCGTTGAAACCATTGCAAATTATGGCTGGATTATTCTGTAAATGGTGGTGTAGGCCAATAACCCAATGTGGATAGGTTTTAACATTGACAACTTGAGCAGTATATATATCGATAAAATTAGAAAAATTAAACTTTTCGGAAGAAAAAACTTATGGCAGACACAAATGGCAGACAGAAAAATTTCAGGACAAAAAAAACCCCAAAAGTTTTTCTCTCCGAAAACTTTCGTTCCTAATGTATGCACATGTTTGAGTTCAAATCTGAACTTTGTTACATAGTAGGGGTAAATTTTTTGTAGATTAAGACACTGGTGGGTCATGTTTAGAAGCTTCAAGTTATGAATCAAATCATATTTTGACAAAGCTTAGAAGATGAAAAACGCTGTTGTTAGGTTAACAAGTTTTTGAGCTTCGGGGCCACTGGAAATACTGAAAATATTATTTCCAGTAAAAAAGGGGTTGCCGCTATAACAAAACAATGCTTCCATACTTATAGCACAATAGTACATATGGACACATGCCAATAATGTCCCGGTTTCATGATTTTTCTTTACATTCATTGTGTGGAAAAAGTGCTTGATGAAATTTTTTTTGCCCCTGGGAAATTTTTATTTTTTTAAATTGTGGTAAAGACTAAAAAAACGAAATTCCTGCAGAGCTCTGCTTTTGACCGTACTACAAATGTAATTTTCCGATTGATAGGGGGCGATCCTGGATCTTTAGCTAGGTTGTCCAAGAGGGTGCCGATAAGCCGCAAACGCCTGCATATATAAGGGCGAGTTCGGGCGACTTTTCGAATTAAATTGACGGTTGTCCGCTGAAACCGCCCGCACTTTCCCGAACACACCCGGAACATTTCCGAAATGCAACACCTTGTAACATAAACATGGCGGACGACAGTTGAAAGAATGCGCTTGAGAAAGGAGTTAACAAAGTTTACAAAGCCGAACTCGCCCTAAAACGCCTGCACTTTTTACGGCGTATGCGGCTTATCAGCACCCTCGTGGTTGTCCCACAAAAGGATGCTTGCTCTCTCTTACCTGGTTAGATCACAGAGGATTCCTGGCTTGTAGATTGAGCCTAACTATGTAAGGCAAGCATCCCTTGACAGGGGATTAAAAATTATGTATACCTGTAGCTACCTAAATTGAAGCTGAAACTGTTAGCTAGCCTAGCTTACACTAACATACATACTATAGCCAATGTTAGCTATAGCTTACCTATTTGTTGAGCAAATGTTACGTTCCCTTAAAATAAAATACAAATTTCCCCAAAGCGCGATACTTTTTACATTGTCAGCCTTTTCGATATCTTACAACAGCTTCAGGGGTTTTGGGCGATTAAAATTACTGATATGCTGAATCAAACCCATTATGCACCTACCTGCTACATCTGATCCTGATCTTAGACGAACCGCGCATGTAGCTAACTGCAACAGAATTACCAACGCAAATTACTGGATAACGGTGCGTAATTTAAAATCGCCCTTTTTTTGTGCTTCCGGGAAATACCCATTTATTCTTAAATTCCCCTTTGTTTGTTTACCTCGTCTGGGATGTAGAGAAGCAACCTTGCTGTCGTTACCTGGAGACTTTTTGATTCTTATCTTCATTCTTATATTTCTGTTTCTTATAAAGAAAATACGTTTTGTCTTATCGCACCAGATTCATTAAAAAACGTGCAACATCATTTTCTAATGCTCCGTGATGCAAAACTGTGTCAATAGACACTTCCCCAATTTACAGCATGAAACAGGAGGTCTATAAGAGAAGCAATAGCACTGTCCTAGCCACTGTCCAAAATGGTAAGATTGGGTAATGCTACAAATATCCCTGTAATTTTGTGATGGTCATAAGCAGAACCTTCAGGGATGGTTGTTGGTTAGCTCTAATTATTTCAGTTTTTTTTTTGCATGGTAAAACCGGCAGGATCGGATATTCCGTGTTGTTAAAATGCCTTTTCGTGCTTATTATAAAAAGCGACATAGGGTTGCAGATTGGACTAATAAATAAAAGAGAGAAATCTACCCGGCGGGGAGGGAAGGTACTGTATTGAAAAGCATACTGATTAAAGCCTCGTGAGAAAGTTATTGACAATTCACGTACATTTACGGGTTGGAGAATTGAATAAGATAGGGGTCGATTAATTAAGTTACCCCACTCGCTTAGATGGGTTAGCTCGCCTCATAAAACAATCAAAGATATTTTTCAGCAGACTCTGTAATCCCAGCGCCCCTGAGAACAAAAAATTCGTTCGAAAATATAGAGATTTTGAATTATAGGAAGTTGGACCGTTTCCATTTAGATCTACCTTCTCTAAATACAACAATATTTGAACTTGTTTTTTTAAGGCTCGAATCTCCTTTTTATTTCTTCGTCGAGTTAAAATAACCAAATATGGACGTTCGACTTTTTGTTTTGTTAACGCCCATCTGCAACCAAAAATATCAACCACTCTTCGCAGCTTGAGCTTCAAAACTACCGAAGGCGCTAGAAATTTGTGTACACTAACTTTCCCCCAGACCATTTTTCCCGCACGGTCCCGGGAGATGTCGGATTGGTGTATTTAATAAACTCCAACTTTCTATTAATCGCCCCCTGTCCATTAAACGCCCTTTCTTAAATAATCGCTCCCATTTAATAGGGAAAAAAGGAGCCTAGAATTTAAGTAAAACAGAACAATCCAGGTTGTTTTTTCGAGCTAATTAGAAAATCTCTGCCGAATCTTCTGAAAATTCTGCGGATTATATATACACAATATATATATAAATATATATAAAGTGCAGTTTTTTTAATAAACGCCCCTCCCTCAAAAATAAAATCTCAGAAATTAAAAATTAAATAAACGCCGGGCGTTAATTAGAGCAAATACGATATTCGAAAAAATAGAGGAAATGTTTCGACAACGGGACAGGAAGAAAATCGTTCGAATTCCAGGTGTTTAAATAACGGGGGGCTTGGTCCTACTTTTTCGCTATGCCTATGGCAGTTATTAAAATTTGTCAAGGAATTATTGTTGTGCCAGAAAAATTGTTCGAAATATAGGGAGTCGAATTTTTGTCATTTTTAGGGAGCTTGGTGCATCTTGTTCCATGTTTAACGCCTGAAAATCGCTAGGATGCCACTTTCGAGCCTCGCAAGGCAATAAATTAAGTTCCAAAATGTGAAACGTATTGTTGCACAAGCAGTCACAAAGCAATTTCTTCTGTCATTGCAGGCATTAGTACCACTTAGTGTTTAAATGAAAGCGATTTTCAATTCCAAGTTTTGCTTTTCAGTTATTTTGTCGAGGTATTGCCAGTTTCGCCCTGTTTTAGCTTTTCTTTCGTACAAAAATTACCGCATCAGTTCTCTGGAAGACGAGTCAGCCTTACGAAAATGCGTTTCACTTAATCCTACACGTGACCCTTGAGGAACATACGCGACCAAAAAGGCGCTTGAAATAGCGCATGTTATTCCGTTATTTGGTTAGGCGTCGAGCAGCAAAATGGCATATTTTGCCTATACTTTCCTAGCAACGGTTAACCATGGCAACCAATCAATTAAATTCTTGACTTAATTTTGTCGTACTGTCACAAACTACGATATCCTCATCAAGTATCCTCAGAAAAGACAATTCTGTGCGAGCTTATAGTTTTTTTCTAGGGGAACCGCCTTAAAAGGGCTACGGAACGACTGTTGGTTTTCGACTTTAGTGACTTACACGAAAGTCGAGCTGATGGCGGCTAAAAACAAACTGGCTATTTTTCCGGCATGTGTATAATTTACAGACTCGAACATATAGATATATCTAGATTTTTTTTCTTCTCTAGCCTTGGTCATGTTTTCATCCAGAATGAGTCTCGCTGAATTATTTCTTTGTAATATACTTTTCGGAAAAAAATATTGAACCAGCGAGCAAAGTGCGCTGGTCTGTTCATTGCGCAAAACGTGTTTGCCGGATTTTTAATGTGCGCGGGATATACGGAATGTGAGCATTTTAACCGGTTCGTAGCCCCTTTAACGATTTTCCTGACCTTTTTCCAGGAGTACTTTCATTCGACAAAAACAGAAATTTCATTGAAAAAGAAGCCGTAAACAGTTCTCATAACATGATGACTAAAAAAGCGGAGGAGTTTTCCCATTCTACCATTTTCCAGCAGTTACTTTCAGGAGTTTGAATTAGGCAGCGTTTACATGAAGCCCGTAGTGAGTTCAAACCGGTTTGAGATTCCACTACAACCTTAGCGAATTTCACTACGGCTTTAAATTTCGTTACGGCCCCTGGTCACATCCCTATTACCATTTACATGAATACACCCGTACTGAAAAGTCAAATCGGTTTGACGTCAAACGAAATAGGAAGCGAAATAGGACTAGGACTAGTGAAAATAGAACTGGAACTAGTACAAGTGGGACGATTTTTTTTCACTCGCCAAAGCCGTATTGAAAACGGTCATGTAAACAAGAGCGCGATCTCAAACCGGCGCGAAAGTCAAACCGGTTTGAACTCACTACGGGCTTCATGTAAACGCTGCCTTAGTAGTAGCTGCCTTAGTAGTAGCCACCCTGCACGCATTTTAAAGAAATTAATCCATAACATAACAACAGTCTCTGGAAAAGACTTTTCTCCCTTTTTCTATTATTATTAAAAGGGCCTATCTATTTGTAAGATGTTGAATTGCTTATTTGTACCTTATTTTCTTCTGCAAAAAAAATCTTGCGACGCCAAAGGTAAACCATTCTTTCAGCGTGTATTCGAAAACAAAATTACAAATCGCGAAAAGTTTATCTAGAGAAAACTTTCCAAATTCAGATGTCGCAGTTTTTGGATTGGCGAAACTTTATCTAAAAAAAACAACACTTTCGTGAGTTTTTGGACTTGCGAAGCTTTCTCCGTTTAAAGTAATCATATCTGGTTGAGCTTGTGGCGACGCTTCAACTGTTTGAAACTGTTAATTTACAACGCCAGCCATAACACAAGTAAAAATACATTGTATCTTCAAAAAGCGACTATAAAAATATAAATTAATTTTCTAGAGGAAAACCTCCGCCACACACTGTTAGTTATAAAAATAATCGTTATCGCAAGTTGCTCGTAAGTTTATTGTAAGTTGCTCGTAAACGGTTTTCAGTCCGTTTCTCTTAATGGTATCGTTACGAGAATGAACATAGGATCACGCCGTATGCGATGCCCTCTGAATTTCAATCCAGGTGGAGAGAACATCATGAATAGTGGGTTATCATGTTTCTCAGGTTGACAGTACGGATTTTCTGGTCGGTATCATAGATTCCGTGATACCATATACGTCGATAAGTTCCTAAAATAGCACAAGTAGGGACAACATTAAAGTCTACGAAATAAGAGCGCGCAGTCAAATTGTTCTACTATTTTTAAACAAGAATACGACAGACGGCCGTCTCGCATTTTGAAAGCTGTAAAAAAACAACGCAGTGTTTGCTGCGATTTTTAAATCTTCAAAATTTTTCAAAGCACTTTCCAGTGTTCTGACCTCGAATTATTTCAACTCATAAAATGAAGCAGAAAATGATTAAAATTTACCTTTGGTTATGTTTGAAAAAGCCTTCCACGGGAAATTCGGATAAACTTTATAAGGAGTAAATACCATTTTAAATAAACAACACTTCAAATAAACGACAATGCGAGAAAAAAAGTATTAATTTTAGTGCGGCCACCAATACCGTGCATAATAGAACTGTTCTTTTAAACATGTATTTTCAGGAATAAAAAGTCACGAAAAAAAGTATAGAATATACCGTGCACGAGTCGCTTAAACCTTGCCTTAACTTAACACGCGCCATTAAGATGGAAAAATTTCAATGTACTTAAAATCAAAAATAAATAATAGTATGCGTTGGCTGCAATATTTAATTTTCGCACTTCTAAAGTTTGACCTTGTGAGCCATTTGGCCCCTTACCTAGAAAAAAGTTTTAGGTCCCCAGTTAGTTTAAGGTCAAAATGACTTTACCTTCCAATCACGCATGTTTAGCGGCATGACGATTTGTTTTCGAGAGACGATTTCTTCGTAATCTTTTTCTCTGTATTCTTTATGAAGGTCTAATGAACGAAATAAAAGAATCACTTGTTTCCCATAATTTAAGTTACAATTCAACTATTGTAACAGAAATTTCTTCTTCTCTTAAGATCATCCCTACTGATTTTTAAACCTGTTTTTTTTAAAAAAAAACTCGTCCGCCTCTTGATCAAACCTTTTCCGTCAAAACGTCAAAAAAGAGTGAAATTTAACAAATCAAGTACAGAAAAGCCGACTCTCTGCAAGAAATAGTCATTTCTGTAAAAAAATTACCGTAATTCGTAAAATCTGTCGAAGTCACATCTACAACCCTTTGAAATATGGTAAAGTTCTTTTCGTAAACTGAAGTTCTACCAAACCTTAACGTATCAATTAGAGCAAACCTTTCTAAATTAACTCGTCCAAAACTTACTGACAATTGGCAGCTCATCCTCATCCAGGTCAACTATCACTCGGCCATCCTTAAAACAGAAAAAAAACGTATTTGAAAAGAGGTAGAAAAAAAGGGAAAAAACAACACCTAAAAAATCACACACCAAAAAAATACGACGAGCATTACCTTGACCAAAAAAGAGAAATGGAACAAATTTTCGATCGTCTGTCCAAATGAGCCTGGGTTAATTATGAATCGGAACAAACAGATTTGGCTTTTCCCACCTTGGGTGGCTTTCTTCAACAATTTGTACACCCTCTCGACCTCCTTTGTTGTGGCTTCTTCTTGTTTCTCCACACTATCAATCTGAAATTTAAATAAGGGAAAATTTACAAGCAAGAAAAATAGATTTGTTTTTACATTTTCTCATACATCTTGTTGATTGTTTTTGTCAAAAAATCTTGACCAACCACACTTCTCCTTTGCCCTAGGTTACGTGATAAGGTAAGGCCGAAACAGTTTTTTTCTAGACTGACATTGGTATACGAGAAGACAGTTTTTTTACAATCACTTAAGGTCCATTGAAAGGAAAAAAACATGCAACAAAGTGACGTCATAGATTACCTTGAAGATGAACAATGGTTTAACACCACGTAAATTTTGCTAGAATAATTCCACAACACCGTTTCTCGATTAAAATTTATACATTTCATACCTGCTTTAGCTTTAAAACTTCTCCTTCTGGAACTTTTTGTTTTCTTTCCGCAACTCTTTTCTCCTTGACAACAACTTCAATGACCAAAGGACCCAATCTACGATCAAACGCATTTAATAAACACTAAATGTGGTGGGTATTTAAATAAACTGCTGCGAAAATTGGCAGCTGAGTAAGCACACTCTGATAATTTTCGCAGTCTTAAAGGTAAAATTGCTTCATATCCCCAAATTTTAGCCAATGGACGGATGAAAACAATATACGTACGGTGATAGTAAATAATATATTCATTTTCTGAATCTTTGAAACGTTTCTCTCATGAGTTTAACGTATTGTAGAAGAAAAAGTAAAAAAGTAACACAGGTTTAAAACTACTGGCTTGCATCAAACAATAGATCATTGGCCAAATAATGAGGGGGGGGGCGTTTTATTTAGTAGGGGAATGAAGAGCTTACAGGAAATCGAACTTAGGTGTGGTTTTGAAACATGATGCTGCACGATCACCCAACTTCTTCCAAGCATCATTACTAAGGTCCACGTCCTCTTTGTCATCACTCGTTACATGTCTTCCATTCACATAAGATATCTAAAATTTAGAAACGTGCTATAAGTAGGCTCAACTTTGTTTTTCTGTCAATAAATTTTTTATTTTCATAAAATCACTTCTCACCTGGTGTTTGTACTTAGGCTAGGTTTACATCGACAGATTAATCTTATAAGATAAATTTACATAAGTTTTGGAATACTGTAAACAAAACAATCAAGTCTGTTTTTCAAGAAAAGTTTATCCTTAACCGATGTTGCACTTATATTAGAGATTAAAAAGTTAGTTAACAAATCTTTTTAAATTTTTAAAAAATCCTTTTTGTTCTCAAGATATTTACATTTAAAGAATTTCAGATTTAATTATGCTGCGTAAATTATGATGTCATATTTAAGTGATAGCAAATTTTGACATTTTCTGTCATCAGTAATTTTAGACCTGTTAAGGGATGTGCATAGGACGGGTTATTTACCCTCCCTACCCCCATCAACTTGCTCCACCCATCTACAATTGCTGCAGGTTAACACTTCTTTATACTATCCAGAGACAGTAAAAATTGCAAGAAAAACGAAAATTTCATTAACTGTCTCTTTTCCTTGCTTACATCACATTTTTTTTTAACTTTTGTAAAATTATCTGCATTCATTAGCATAAGATTGCTGTAATAAGAATTTTCCTGTGGCCCAAACTCAACGAAGAGATTATCGTAAAATCAAGGATTTTGCCTTATGAGTAACAAAGGCTAAACAGTCTTAGAACTTGACAAAATAATCTTGTATTGTAGCTAAGACAACTTTTTTAAGGATATATTTGTTTCTTTCGCAAATAATAACATTAACTATATCAAAATTACAGATAAAAGTTCGGTACATACAATAAAATGACAGGAGTAAGTAGAAGACCATGTAGTCTTATCATCTTACACCTCATTTAGCCATCATTAAAAGAGCTGCCAAATAGAACTATAGGACAATTAAAAATGTAAATTAAAATGTTAAATTAAATAACAAAAAAACGATCAATTATTACACGTAGTATCTTTCAGAAAAATATTTGTTCCTTAATACTTCAAACAGCTGATTTCTTAATGCAATTTTAAATTGTTTTGCAGATGGAATGCTTTTCATCTCATCATTTAGAAGCATGATTTAAAGTTTCGGACCTCGGGTTAATATTGAAAATCTTGTCATACTAGATATGATTTTTGGCTGAACAAAATTGTTACATGAAAATATAGCTGGATAGCTGAACTTTCTTAAAAAGTGTGGTGAATATATTTGGTGCCATTATATTTTCGATCTTATACACGAAGATAAGAACTTGAAATGTTTAGCTGGCATATATTAAGAAAACCCAGTTCTTTTAGTAGTGGCCTAGAATGGGAATATTTGTTTTGTCGTAAGATAATTCTACTGGCATTTTTTTGCTATTTATGCAGTTTTTTATAACCTATGCAACGTTTGCATAATTTAAATAGCAGTGCATAAGTAAAAAAATATATGTTTCGTAAACAGTTTTTGTCAAAACTAGAAAGATTCCTAAATTTTTAGAAAACTTGTTTTCAACTAACTTAATATGTTCTCTCAATTCCTAGTTTCAGAATTATTAAAAATAATCAGCGACTTACCATGTACACCGGAGTTACAATGTAAACCAGAGTTACAATGTAAATCGGAGTTACAATGAATAAAAACAAGACTTACTAATTTTTCTGCAAATGTGGAGTTATCAAACGATACAACATCTGTTTTTAGCTGCTGTGCCTGTTCCCTACTCTTTTTTGTTAGTGTTAACAGAAACGTTGAATCTTGGACAGCTTCACGTGGATGTCGTACTAAATCACAAAGGTATAACTGGGTAAGACTTGAACACATAGGTATCTTACCAAACCTATTATTAATCTGAATTTGATTTGTCATTATAGCAGGATGACTGTTATAATGACAAATAATTTACTAAATAAATAGCTTTTTTTTTCAAATAAAAAAAAATCATTACTAGTTAAGTTTTGAAACTAGTCAAGCTAAATTTAATTCTTTTTTCCTCAGAATTGTGCGAATCTTTGCGTGAGCAAGAGCAATCGCTCTCCCCTTATTGATAGGCTTGCTCAACCCTATTTGATATGACATTTTTTTGCCCTTGTTTGGCCCTTATCGAAAAATTCTGTATTATATATACTGGATTAGAATCATAAACATTGGGGGAAATGGATATGTTGGATTAGAACCAGAAAGATCGGGAGAATGGATTCAAGTGATGACAAAATGTTTGAATTAAAAACATAAACACTCTGTGAAAGGTTCATGCTCATTATGATCATTAGATCAGCATTTCTACCTTAGCCTCTTTTAAAACTAAGGGGTACTTGGCCCCAAGCCTTTTTAAAATTGGAGGGTAAGTAGACTTAGGCCCTTTAAAAATTAAGGGTGTGATAGATTATATTTTGTGGTTTTTATGGTTTTAAATGTGAAATACTTAAGTAAATACTGTCTGAGAAATTAAATGTTGAAATAACGGTCACATGCAAAATTAAATTAACATGAAATGTCAACAGATTGATTGTACACAAAATTTGATAAACATTGTACATAGTCAACCTCATTCTATGGCTCCTTTGTCTCTTCTTTCATTGGAATGGTGTGAGTCAAAAAGTTGCTGGAAACAAAATAAACTAGATATCGAAGATGGTCATTACCTTTGACAATTAATTTCTCAGATTAAAAAACTTTGTTCTGCATGTTTTAGAAAAAAGTTTCTACAACTTCCGTCTGCGAGCTAAATCGTATTTATTTTAAACTGCAAAATTTATAAAAACTCATGCCAAATAAACTGAATATGGTGTCAGAGAAAATTAGTCCACGCAAAACTTAACCCACTTAAGGCTACATTTTGTATTTAACTATGGTGGTTCTAAGAGCAATGTCAAATGATTTGTAAAAGCATTAACAGGTAGAACCCAAAATTTTTTGGTCATATTGCTGTGATTTGAATTTGCTGTGTTCACTTTATACCCCTCATACTTTTAATCATTATTTCCACAGAATTACATTTAAAAGAAATATTAATGATTTTTTAGCATTTTAGAATCCGTGATTTTTACATTTCAGCACTTCCTGTTTTTCATTTACAAGGGATTCTAGTGTAGATGTATGCAATTTAAAAACCAAGGCTAACATAGCTTCAATTCAAAGGTAATACGTGATGTACATCAAATACCTTTTTGAAACAAGGCTTCTCCTTTCTCAAAGTATTCCATCAATTTTGTTGAATCTGGATGAATTACTTCTTCGCCTTGTTCTAAAGAAAGAAAGAAGCAAGTTTACTTTGAAGTGTAATAATAAAAAGACCTTAAAAGTCACTTTAAACTTTGTTCTGTCATACTTTTTATGTTATGGCAACAATTAAAATTGTTTCATGTCTCATTGTATAAAAGTTAATAATCAGGGTGATCATAAATTTTTAAACAGATTACATGGCATTTTATAACTTTATAAAAAATTGCATGTAATCCGTTTGAGTCTAGTCCATAAGCCTGTGGAAAAATCCACTTTGCCAAATGCAGTATTCAATGCAGTATAAAAATGTTTGTTTCACCATATCGAAAGACTATTTGAATTTTCTAGATTCTAATAAAAAAAGGGGAAATGTTTTACTTCTTTGTTTACACTCGTGAAAAAATGTATAAATTCTTCAATATGCAGCTTACTCAGATATATGCGTTTTTGTTACCTTAATGAGACCTGTGGCCACCCTGCGTTACAGTATGCATAGATTTGATTTTAATGTAATGAGTAAAAATACCAGTAAAAATTTGGTTATAAAATTTAGGGGGTATATCTCTGCAAGTCTGGTAATTTTACATCCTAGATTTAAATAAATCTAGATAACAGCAACACACTTCCACAGTACACAAACTTAGTTTCCATCATCATCCCCACTTTGTTCATATATTGGCATTAACGTGAACATTAAAAAAAGTCAAAATTTTAGTGAGTCAGAACATTTTTGAGATAAGCACAGGAATGACATAGTAACCTTGTGATGGCTTAAAAATATAAAGATGAATATAAATTGTTAATTTAAAGTGATCTTTTTCATAATAATTTTTCTTAATTTATCATTTGACTATTTGAACTATAATCGGCATTTACTGTTTTACGAAAAATTAATTAAACATGGCACATTTCTACAAAATACTATACCTTCAATATCATTGTGCAACATTCGATAATCAGCTCGGACTTTTCTGCGTACAAGAGGGTCATCATACTCACTTTCTTCATTTAAACCGTCCATATTTTCTGTGGTTTCATTCTCATTGTCTTCCATTGTCAGTTTTAAATACTAATATGTAAGAAGAAGAATGTTTATACATTTTGTGTAGATGCTACAAAGGTGATCCAGAGTTTCACAAATTATTATTCTGTGTATGTATTCATATACATTTCTTACTTATTGTATATTTGTTGAGCAATTTTACATATAAATATAGAATACTACATCTTGCATAATAAAACACTCTCCCGAAGCCATATTCACTGTTGTGAGACACAATATTCCTGGTCAAGAATTTGGTTGGGAGAATTAAAAAGTAACAAACAAGGTTATTTTTTTTGGACAAAAATAACATTCCTGTATCTTTTCAACAATCAAATATAATTGGAAAGAGATGACACTAGAAATTAACTGAAAAAGTATATATTTAAAGTTATATATTTTTTTATAATTATTCCACAGATAACCACAAGATAAGAAAAACCAGAAGATAAAATGTATAAAGAACTACTACACCCATTGACAAAGTCTAGGACAAGGTGCACCCATATAAATTTGTGAATTCAATTTTGTCACGGATGATAAAACATTGAGAAAAAAGTATTTTGTATTAGTAAAAAGAATTTCCAGATTCAGATAATTGTGAAAAATTATATGGAGTTGGACGTGTAGCATTTACCAATCTTGGTTCATCACCAAATCATGACTTAAAAAGAGTCCTGTAAACCTAGTCGACATATTTAAGCTCATTACCCATTGCCAAGGTTTATATGGCGCCAATTGATTTTTTCTGTCAATTGTGCATATTTAGGGTTTTCCTATACTGTAATCTGTCAGAAATTTTGGTATAGAAGACTCGCTTTTCTAGCATTAACAAATACTAGGAAAGCCATGTTTGCACACACAGTTCACAGATAGATAAATTAACTATTTTGTTCACTTCCATTTTTACTTTACCTTTTGTCAGTAATATTTTTCAGTACCCAGGTTTGTGTTACTAGTGAAAATTAACATCAATGTTAATAAGTTGAGTACATTTACCCCCTTGACAAGTCCCTCAATCAAAAAGTTTTTTTTCAAAAACAACTTGGGGGAGCGCTGTGAAAGATGCTGAAACTTTATTTGGCTGTGATGTATGTGCATATGCATAAATAAGAAGGTTGAAAGGATAAAAACAAAAAATACTTATTATGCTCCACTCTTTTCCTAAAACAACATATTACGGAGCCAACTCGTGTTACTGAAAATAGTAGCACTCTTATAGACTTGATACTTTCTAACAGTTCTTGTATTTCTAAAACTGGTGTCATGGATTTAGGCATCAGTGATCACAATTTAGTTTATGTGATCAGAAAATTCAAAAGGCCAAAATTTGAACCTAAAACATGCAAGGTTCGTAGCTACAAGAACTTCAGTGAAGAGGCTTTTCTGAAGGACCTCAGGAATTTAGACTGGTCATATTTTAATAATTATGATGACCTTGATGAAGCATGTGAGAAACTGAGTAAAAATGTTAAAACAGTGGCTGACAAACATGGCCCTTTCAAAACACATAGATTTTCTGGCCGTGTTGAGGCATGGGTCACTGATGAATTAATAATAGCCATCAAAGAAAGAGACTTCTTGAAACGGAAAGCATCAAAAACAAAATCCATCATAGACTGGGAAGCTTTCAAACAAAAAAGGAACCAGGTAATAGGTCTCAAAAATCGACTCAAAAACGAGTACTATAATGACGTTTTGCAGGACTTTCAAAAACGGCCAAAACAACTTTGGAAAACCCTAAAAAAACTGGTTCCTGATAAGTCAGGCAATACTACCTCGATAAAACGAGTAGTCCAAAACGATGGTACAGAAACTTCTCACCCAAAAGAAATTTCCAACACATTCAATTCATTTTTTGTCAGTGTTGGTGCCAAACTAGCCTCTAAATTTTCTTCTGACACTACTAATGTTAATCCACCTGTTAGCAGACACGATTTTCGGTGGGCTCGTATTGAGACCAAAAGTGTCGAGAAAATAATTAGTTCACTAAAACTTAATAAAGCTACAGGCTTGGACGGAATTGGTTCACGACTGCTAAAAGCAGGTTCGTCAGTTTTAAGTATTTATTTATCAAGTCTTTTCAACAAATCTTTATTTACTGGTTATGTACCTAAATGTTGGAAGACTAAAAAGGTCTCGCCTATTTTTAAAAGTGGCAATAAAACAGATCCTACTAATTATCGGCCTATCTCCATTTTGCCAATTCCTATGAAAATTTTTGAAAAGTTAGTGCATGAGCGAATGTGTCATTTTATTTCTGAGCACAACTTCCTGAATGACAGACAGTCCGGATTTCGAAAACTCTTTTCCACAGAAACTGCAGTAGTCGATGTCTCTGATTTTATTCTTACTGAGCTCGACCAACATAACTTTGTTTGTGCTGTGCTCATTGACCTTAAAAAAGCTTTTGACACTGTTGAACATAAAATTTTGTTAAAAAAACTATGGTGTTTTGGCATCAGAGATGCTGCCTTTGACTGGTTCGAGTCCTACTTAACGGGCCGAATGCAGCTGACTCTTGTAAACGACACAGGATCAGATCTGCTTCATGAAGACGCTTTTGGGGTGCCGCAGGGATCTGTGTTGGGGCCCCTGCTCTTTCTTTTGTATATTGATGACTTAAAATCTGTCATCAATTCAAACTACCACCATCTATATGCAAATGATACAATAATTATTTCGTCTCATAAAAACTTGGATACCCTTGTCTCCCAGGTCGAGTTAGAACTTTCGCAAGTCGACCTCTGGCTGAATAATAACAAAATGACTATTAATACGGACAAAACTGAAACAATCTTTTTCGGCAACCACAGCCAGTTAAAAAAAGTTGAGAACAAAACTATCAACTATATGGGTATTCCTTTGAAGAGGAGCGAAAAAGTTAAATATCTTGGGGTAACATTTGATCAAAAAATGCAATGGGAAAAGCACATTAATGACATAAATAGAAAAATACTAATTAAATATTCTAAAATTAGAACCATTGCATCCTGTTTAACACCTCACACAAAAAACCTTTTAATTAATGCACTTGTCATGCCATATTTCAACTACTGCTCCTCGGCATGGGCTTGTGCCACCCAAGGTAGATTGGGAAAACTAGAAAAACGATTAAAATGTGTCCGTACCTTTCTTGGGAAAGAGAGGGAATATTCAATGAATAATTTACTCATCAAAAACGATGCCATATTAGTTTTCAAAGCCATGAATCACATTGCTCCTGATTACATGCGCTCAAAATTACTTTTGACAAAAAACTGTCATAATCATCAAACAAGAGGAGCTTCAAAAAACAGGTTCACACTTCCCTTGGTCAACACGGAATTTGGCAAAAAAGCCTTCCCATTTAGAGCTGCAAAAGTGTGGAATAATCTTCCAGACCAAGTGACCTGTGATGGAAGTCTGCTTTCGTTTAAGACTTCCATCTCTAATGTATTTGGCAAATTCTAATGGAGATCACTTTTTAACTTTTTAATTTTTGTTTTTTATTCTTTTTCTTTTCAATTTTCACAGATTATAAATGTTACTATGTTTGATTTGATTGAGCTGAGGCAGTCTAAGGTTTATCATTTTTTGTTTCTTTTTTGTTCTAGTGGCCCCCAGTGGAAACAATCCACTAACCATAGGTTTTTGTGATTTTCTGGGCTAGCCACTTTAAATATTTATTATTATTATTATTATTATTATTATTATTATATTTGTGAGGCTAGCCATGTAAAATATGCACATCTATCTATCTATCTATCAAACTCCCCCCTAAAAAGCTTTGATTAAACAAGAACTACAAGTATCTTAATTAAACTAAAGCTAAACTAGCAAAATCACTCCTAAAACTACATGGAAGGACATGCTAATCTTTTAATTTTACATAACATTTTACCCTGCCAGCTACAATTTTAAATATATGACATTTTCTTACCAATACACCCAGCTAGATCAATCTCCAAAATCGTTATTTTGTTCACTTTGAGGAATGTTTTTTGCACACGTCACATGTCCAAAATTTCCCGCCAGATGATTTTATGTGAAGCACACACCAAAACCGAAAACGGCATCTATGAAACATCAGGGGTTTTTAGTACACAAACTCGCTATTTTTTTTTTTTCTTGTCTTACTTTTGATAAGAGAAGGCGAGATTTTTTAAACACGAGTAGCATAAAGACGAGACAGGTATCCTAGGGGGCAACCCCAATTTTGTATATCGGACGGCGAGACGAACATTTTTCGTCAGACCTATTAATAAGCGCAGCGCCGATGAGAGACAAAAAGTCCTAAGGACGAGGTTGGTTTTCATGGGCATGGGTCGAGGGTATCAGACTTTGTCCCACCCTTTTTGCATAGTCTCAAGTCTTTGACTATAGTTTTGGTGAATAACTTCTAAAAAAAGAGAAAGATTAGAGTAAATCTATCAGCTGGATTTAACCCGCAAGGATTCCCTCGCCGCCCGAGATTGTCAAACGGTAAGAGAGAAAAGGCCTGGGTAAAAAGGTTACTCGACCCAGAAACTTTCAAAAAGAGTTTGGAAGCAATTATTCCTGGGGACGAGGTTAGTACATATCAACGACGAAGGAGACAACTACGCGGACGAAAGCTCTTGGCCAACTCGGTGGCGTTGACTCCATTTAACACTAGCTCAACTGTACCCGACTATGTCGTATACTTGAACCTCAACACAACCTCAACTGGACCCGGCATTGTCGTATTCTTCGCCCCGACGACAGCTCAACTGCATCCGACACGCGACGTTAAGCACTTTATCAACGTCGTAATGTTGTTAATACATACTACTGCCTAGTGTAATATCTTTGTAATACATAGTAATATACTGTAGTACTTATTAGTATGCCGTATTCTACACTGTATTACTTTGTAGTATATTCAGTAATACACTGTAATACCTTGTAGTATTCGGTAATATACTGTAATACCCTGTAGTATTCAGTAATACACTGTAATACTTTGTAGTATTCGGTAATACACTGTAATACCTTGTAGTATACGGTAATATACTGTAATACCTTGTAGTATTCAGTAATACACTATAATACCTTGTAGTATTCTGTAATACACTGTAATACCTTGTAGTATTCGGTAATACGCTGTAGTACTTAGTAATATACTGTAATACTTTGTAGTATTCAGTAATACACTGTAATACCTTGTAGTATTCTGTAATACACTGTAATACCTTGTAGTATTCGGTAATACACTGTAATACCTTGTAGTATTCGGTAATACACTGTAATACCTTGTAGTATTCGGTAATACACTGTAATACCTTGTAGTATTCAGTAATACACTGTAATACCTTGTAGTATTCAGTAATACACTGTAATACTTTGTAGTATTCAGTAATACACTGTAATACCTTGTAGTATTCAGTAATACACTGTAATACTTTGTAGTAGTATTCAGTAGTACACTGTAATACCTTGTAGTATTCAGTAATACACTGTAATATATTGTAGTAGTATTCAGTAGTACACTGTAATACCTTGTAGTTTTCAGTAATACACTGTAATACCTTGTAGTATTCGGTAATATACTGTAATACCTTGTAGTATTCGCTAATATACTGTAATACCCTGTAGTATTCAGTAATACACTGTAATACCTTGTAGTATTCAGTAATACACTGTAATACCTTGTAGTATTTAGTAATTCACTGTAATACATTGTAGTATTCGGTAATACACTGTAGTACTTAGTAGTATACGGTAATATCTTGTAGTATTCAGTAATACACTGTAATACCTTGTAATACACTGTAGTACTTAGTAATATACGGTAATATCCTGTAGTATTTGGTAGTACACTGTAATACTTTGTAGTATTCGGTAATACACTGTAATACTTTGTAGTATCCAGTAATACACTGTAATACCTTGTAGTATTCAGTAATATACTGTAATACCTTGTAGTATTCGGTAATATACTGTAATACCCTGTAGTATTCAGTAATACACTGTAATACTTTGTAGTAGTATTCAGTAGTACACTGTAATACCTTGTAGTATTTAGTAATACACTGTAATACCTTGTAGTATTTGGTAATACACTGTAGTACTTAGTAATATACGGTAATATCTTGTAGTATTCAGTAATACACTGTAATACCTTGTAATACACTGTAGTACTTAGTAATATACGGTAATATCTTGTAGCATTTGGTAGTACACTGTAATACCTTGTAGTATTCGGTAATACACTGTAATACCTTGTAGTATTCAGTAATACACTGTAATACTTTGTAGTAGTATTCAGTAGTACACTGTAATACCTTGTAGTATTTAGTAATTCACTGTAATACATTGTAGTATTCGGTAATACACTGTAGTACTTAGTAGTATACGGTAATATCTTGTAGTATTCAGTAATACACTGTAATACCTTGTAATACACTGTAGTACTTAGTAATATACGGTAATATCCTGTAGTATTTGGTAGTACACTGTAATACTTTGTAGTATTCGGTAATACACTGTAATACTTTGTAGTATCCAGTAATACACTGTAATACCTTGTAGTATTCGGTGATATACTGTAATACCCTGTAGTATTCAGTAATACACTGTAATACTTTGTAGTAGTATTCAGTAGTACACTGTAATACCTTGTAGTATTTAGTAATACACTGTAATACCTTGTAATATTTAGTAATACACTGTAATACCTTGTAGTATTCAGTAATATACTGTAATACCTTGTAGTATTCGGTGATATACTGTAATACCCTGTAGTATTCAGTAATACACTGTAATACTTTGTAGTAGTATTCAGTAGTACACTGTAATACCTTGTAGTATTTAGTAATACACTGTAATACTTTGTAGTATTCAGTAATACACTGTAATACCTTGTAATACACTGTAGTACTTAGTAATATACGGTAATATCTTGTAGTATTTGGTAGTACACTGTAATACCTTGTAGTATTCGGTAATACACTGTAATACCTTGTAGTATTCAGTAATACACTGTAGTACTTAGTAATATACGGTAATATCTTGTAGTATTTGGTAGTACACTGTAATACTTGTAATATACTGTAATACATGTAGTACTCAGTAACGTTAAGCAACGGGCACTTTACATATAAAAACATTATTAATTGGGTGAAATTTGTTATCACTTTATTGATTGGTTGATTTAGCTACTTCGTAGCGTTGCTTTTTTTAGTGTATGGCAGCATGCATAAAATAGCAGTCGCGTGCTTTATTGAAAAAGAAGGGGGGCCAACCAGTATGGTGAGCTTTTGTTTTTATATAAATTCTTAGCTGTTTAAATTGTTAGAAAAGACAGCTCCGTTGTGGATTAAGAAGACATTTCTAGGTTTGCAATCAAATAAATTTGTAGTCAGTCTCCTTTAAAAACAATGCCTTCAGACATACCAAGACGCACAAGTATGGCTTCCTTTTCTTAACATAGTGCATTTTTGTGCCCTAGCTGTAAATAAAAGTAGTGAAAATGTGCATAAATTCAACACTTTCAAAGATTACCTATTATCTCTATATATAGCTATATATATCATATCAGGTTATTGTAGGTGAAATATTTTTCTAGCCCTGTCCACCAGGTTATGACACTTATGTAAGTAGAGATCCATCTCTTACTTACTTAAGTGTCATAACCATTAGACCAACAGGGCATGATCATATATACAAAACTTTACAGGTGCATAATATATACACTTAGAACTTTACATCACACGTAGCTTAGTTAATTCAACTTTTTATTATGCTAACAAGTCAGGGGACCTCAGCAGAAACGCTTTAGTACAGGTATGCAGTATGTTGTAAATCCCCTTTAGGGTGAGTGCCTTGCACAGGTTAACAATGTCACATATCAATATAGATACCCTTCTAAAAAATCTTTTCGCAACTTTGGTTAACCATGGGTTGAGCACTCAAGACAAGTATACCATGTGGCACACATTTACCTTATCCTATATTATAATATGCTTGTGTGGGTGACTATGTTAGTCCATGGCACAATCACAGGTCACTTTCTTATGGCTCACACATTGTCTTCCCTAAAATTTACTAAAAAAAAATAAGTAAGCCACAGAACGAGAAAACAGGGGTTTCATTTGTTAATTATAGCAGAGTCTTGTCAATTGAGGTAAAAGGTAGGTTGTATGAGGCCTGTGTAAGAAGTGTTATGTTGTACGGTAGTGAGACATGGGCAGTGAAGCAGGAAGATCTTGACCGTTGAATGGAATGATATGAGAATGGTTAGGTGGATGTGTAACGCCAGTCTGAGAGACAGAAAGAGTTCAGATGAGCTAAGAAGCAGGCTAAGTATCCGTAGAATTAAAGATGTTATCCAGGTAAGATGATTGAATTGGCTGGGGCACTTGGAAAGAATGGAGGAGGATAATTGGGTAAGAAAGTGTAGAGACTTGATAGTTCCTGGGGCAAAGCCCAGAGGCAGACCGAGAAAGACTTGGCAGCAGGTTATAAGGACAGACTTGATACAGAGGAAGTTTAGTTTAGATCTAACACAGTCTAGATCAGATTGGAAGAGGGTCATTAATATACCCCGTCCAACCCATGCTAGCATGGAAAACGGACGTTAAGCCGAGAATGATGATGATGATGAATTATGCTACAGTCAGGGGCGGATCCAGAGTTTTTCAAGCCTTAGTCAAAACATTGCTGCTGCGCAGCAATGTTTGAACTAAGGCTTGAGTTTACTTGGGGAGCGCTGTAAGCCCCCCCCCAAGTGGAGTATGGGGCGAAGACCCAGAAACTTTCGCTAATTTGAGCTTTGTGGGTACAAAAATCGCCGGAATTGTCTTCCGATTCATCTAGTTATCATTAAAATTAACGAAAAGAAACGCTGAGGTATAAGAAAATCTCCTAAGAACATTCTTTATAAGAAACAACTCTGTATTATATGTCATATTTTGGATAGATAAAAGCACTAATGTCGCTAAAAAATGTGCTAACATATAGAACTTAAACTGTTTATCAATCAAAAAACAACAGCAGGGATTAACTACAATATTCTTGCTGTTTCTGCCAATATCAGGCTTCATCAGCATGACTAGGTGAATCAAATGATCACACCAGTCATGGACAGCAAAATAAAACACAAACATAACATAAACAATAAGAATATGGAAAGATCAGGATAATGAACATGAAATGTACATACATGTGATATGATACATACACACCTCAACCCATGTATTTGTTCAGATACACAGGAACGATATATAATGAGGTCATACAGTTCACTTGCAGGCTGAAATAGGAAAGTGCGACTTTCGTTTAAGAAGGTTGCAACCTGGAACAAGGGGAACGTAATGATTTGGTTTGGAGTGTACACCAGACTTAACAATACTTTCATAACAAAATAAAATTTTTAACTGATCTCCATCAGGTAAAATAGATGGGTGGATACACTGCGTAAAGAGAGTTCGAAACCGTAACAAGCTGATCTGTGTTAAATTTTTTTCTTATTATTGTTGACAAGACAAGTATTGACAGAAAAGGCGACCATGTCTTACGGGTATGCCTCCTCAGGAGAAAGAATCATGTCACAAACAATATGGGACAGGAAAAATCTGAATAAACTCTTTTCAGATGTAAAAATATTTTCCTTTGGTTTTTAAAAGCATATTGAAAACAAGGATGCTTGGAATAAAAGGAAGGATGATACAAGAAAAGTTCTACGGATGTCAAGATTCTCAAAACATCAACAAGGGAATTATCACCTACCAATACCAACGATGCTAAGCTGTATAGATGAATTCCAGCGTGACGTCATTTGTTTACTTTTTAGCGGTAAGCTCCTTGGCTCTGGCATTTGCGTGACAGGAAAAAGATGCTAGGATTTAGTGAAGAAAGGTCTTTTACTGTGGATTTCTTCTAACGGGGACATCGTTGGGGTTATAAACTATTATCGAGTGTAGGTTGATGCCTTCTGATTTATTTGAATTCATTAAAAGTCATAAGAATGCCTTTGTGTGATAATTACTTTGCTTCACCTAGCGCCCCCATCTTTTTTCCTGCCACGCAAATGCCAAAGACGAAAGAGCTTACCGCTGAAAATGTAAACAACGGAATTCATCTATAGACAGTCTCCTGATGGATTGGATCTAAAAATAATATAGTTTACCATGACCTTCCACTCAACAAACTTTGTTTCCTCATAGCCATTCGAAGAGTTGTTTATTTTCATCACCGACCTTACTTATCCAGATGTCAAGTTCTTGCTTCTAATAACAACACAAATATTAATTGAGAAATAACTCCTTTACAATACTGAGACGAAAAATCTGTTCAATGAGCTCATATTACAAAAACAATATAGCCAGCTAGCTATGCTGAAAACCTTTAAGAAAATGTAAGGTGTTGGAGAGTAAAAAACATACTTCTCACCTTAAAGCAATAATTCCTTATCTTCTTTATCTTCTATCTTTGTGTTCTGTCGCGTTTGAATATAATTTGAATCTAAAACAAAAAAGTCAGTTTAAGAAATATTTTTCAAAAAAAAGAAGAACGTACGATTATATAACATTACAAAGAGAACTGGTTGAAAATTTACCAGACAATTGTATACATTTCCAATCCATTCTCTTTCAAACGAAGCCAACTTTAGTAATTGAAATAAGATTATAATCTGAAAAATGGGTCAGCAGTTGATATCCAAAGAATATGTCTAAGCTTGATCGTTTGTTTTTACTTTCTTATTGCAAATCAAGTACACTAAACTTCTTTATTCTTCCACAGCAACAATTGACGTAGCAGAATTTTCCATTTTATTAAAAAATTATATTTTTTTCGGCCACAGTCATGATAAGAATTATTAAAAATAACGAGGATAATATTTGTCAAAAAGTTTAGAATATTGAGGCTAAAACATAAAACACTGTTCTTAAATAAAACAGTATGACCTTATAGAGAAGAATTTATATAAGCTGTAAAAAGTATTGTTTTCTGTTGTTACTGTTTTTAACACTACAGGGTGGGGTGTTTCAGTGTTGTTGTCGTTAACATAACAAAATGTAAACAAATTTAATTCATTTCATTCATTTTAAATATATTTAATTCTTAAATATGAAAATGCTGCATTGCTTTAACGCTCGGAACTTATTATTATTATTATTGAAATTATTTACCCAGGATAGCCTCTTCAGTTCCTTTTGGTACTGCTTTCCAAGAGGGTCCTGCGAAGGGGGTCCTAGTGCATTTAAAGTTCCCATTTGAGCTACGAAAGTCGTGCAAGCACAGCCATCGCTCAACTAGACCTATTCTCATGCTGAGCGCTAAGCAGAAAGGATAGATTCACACTTTTATAGTCTCTGGCATGACTCGGCCGGGTTTGAACCCAAGACCTCCCGCACTGGAAGTGAACGCTCTACCATAAGGCTACCAGTCTACCAGTTTGCACTGTTTTCTTTTTACATCTTGGAACGTGTGCATATACCCACTAAATATCACAAGAGTCTCTTAGAATGTTTCTTTTAGCCTTACATGATACAGTAATAAAAATCTGGGGAAAATTGTATAGAAAGGTCTTGTGACAGCGTCAAAAATTCTTTTAATCATGATATTTCTTTAACAAATCGTGGAAAGCATGTGATCCTATGCGGTATTCTGATCATCGCAATCAGCGGAACACAATAGAAGGAACAGCGTCACAAACTTTTGACAAAAATGGTAACACCCCATTGACATCATCATCATCATTTATATTTTTTTTTAAATGTCTGTGGAAAAGGATGGTAGACAGAAATAACTGATTTTAGTTGTCTTACTGTTGATTTCTTACATTTTGTGCAAATATTTAGTAGGGTTGCTGTATGCAATAGACTAAATAGCTGATTGGAATGTGTAGTAGTAGTAGTAGTACAGCAGTAGTTTGTACAACTTAACAAAATATGTTAGGGTTTTTGAATCCCTTTGGTATGCTTGTTTTCTCTGGTGTACTTTTGACACGAGCGAAGCAAGTATATATTTTGATATTCTGAGTTTTTATTAGTTTTTGTTACACCTACCTGTATTTTTATTTCAGCAGGTATAAATAATGCAGATTGTGACTTTCAAAAATGCAAATTTAAATTTTATGGGTGGGATGTATTTTATAATGTTAATGGTGAACTGACTGATTTACTTTTTCGCATTGTCAGATTATAGTGGATTTGGCTTTAAATGTCACATTATAAGGCTGGACTTGAAAATATATATGTTTGCCATCACCCAGCTGAGGGTTTCAGCACTGACCCGGTCAGTCGGTATTTTATTTTATTTTTATTTTCAAAGCATGTCTATCTACGATATATTTTTCTTACATTTTAAGAGAATGTACTAAATAAGCGCCACCAAAAACAAAGCTTATGGTCTGTGTTATTATGAAGAACGTGAGGTATATTGAACATTAGAGTCAGCCCTTTCCTTCATGCTGACACTCTTATGCTCCTCTGGTGCATTACACTGAGACTCCAACGAAAGGTGAAAGACCATTTGGAACCATGCCACAAGTCAGCCTGACCTCCATCGTCACAGAGAATACTGCGAGAAGAGTGCGCACCCATGCAAGTTTAATATAACCAGAACATGAGAGAGAGGTTAGGTGTCCTGTAGCTTAATACAGCTTTTGCATGAATGTTCTTGTATAAAGTTTATAAAATCTCTTTAAAGGGGGAAGAGAAATCAAAAATGTCTAGAAATATATTTAATGTCAAAAACATATAGCCAATCTGCCAACACATCATCGCGTTCAACGTTGTTTCAACTGCACTCATGAATACATTTTACAAAATACATTTTTTATTGGGTTTCGTTTTTAAGGCTGGCTTTCGTACATCTACAGAAGGGAAAAAAAAAGTTTTCCACCCGGTGCTATATTACTGACTTGGTCGGGCGACTGTAAACACCAATTTTTATAAGTCCAGCCTAAAGCAGTTGTTGGAGTTTTCATTAGTTATTTTTTCGATGCACATGCTTTAGTTTTTGATCCTTGAATAAGGCAGATCGTAAAATTCACACTGCAGTGTTATTTAGTTTTGATGTATGTGTGTCTATTACATGGATTAAATGAGAAATACAGTGGATTCTTCTATGGGCCTAGTCTCTTTCCTAATAGCCATTGTCTGCTTTGTAACTGTGTTCATCTTTTTCGATTAAACGGATGATATTTCTCTATTGAAATTTTGTAAATATATTGTTTTAACATTTGACGTCATGTATCACTTTCGGAATATTATGCAAAATACAGTTGAAAACAAGATAGCTACAGTAAAAAACAATCAAGAGAAAAACAAGAGAAAATGGCGAAATAAAAAAAAGAATTTACAGAGGATTATATCCTGCGTAAATTTAATTTTTTTTGCTTCGCCAATTGGACTTATTCTCAAAAACTTATTCAAACTATTTTTGTTACGTCGTTATTTTCGTTAATCTTGTATCTAAGGCAGGAATAGTTCCAATTCAATACTGTTTTTTCCTTGACCATAATGATAAAAAATCACGTCTTTCGTGTTTGTTTTGTTTTCCAGAAATACTTTGAAGTCAGGTGTCCCATTTAAATTCTTCGCAAGAAGTTAGAAATAAAAATTGCGAAGTATTTTCCGATATTGATGTGGAAATTTCAGAAAACAATTATTTCAACTTTTTTTTAGACAACTCTTAAGGGCTGAAATACACTATCATTTTTCAATGATACATTCCAATGACATTAAAAATGACAAATTTTGGCGCGAATACACTATCATTAAAAACATGAAACTTGAGCATGTTTTTCTTTGCAACGTGGACTCTGAGGAAGAAATAGCAGCTGCTGTTGTTGTGTATATGTTATCAAAAAGATAGTGTTCAACTTTTAATTTTTAAGGATCATTGGAAATGAGAGTGTAAAAATGACATTTTTTCCTGTATACACTGTTCATTTTTCAATGATAATTGGAAAATGATCATTGAAAAATGATAGTGTATTTCAGCCTTTATAGTCCTAAATTAACTTAACATGTAAATATTCTTATACAATTTATAGAGTGGTCTGAGCGTTATAAAATACGTTTTTAACAACAATCTTGTGGCACGATAACGGCTTGTCAGAAGCAAATAATGTTGCGTAATTTTACTAACTTGGTTTTTTGCAAACGTAAAATAATTTAGACGGACAAAGTAATTAACATCGTTGTGTCAAAAAGATTGTAAAAGAATAATAATTTCCCTTGTATACTCATTTATTGAAAAAAAAACTAGAAAGAAAGTCAAGTCAGCATTTTTTTTGCCGTCGTCAGTGCAAAGTACGAAGGCATTTACGACGGCATTGTCGAATGCCATCGTCGATTTCCATGCCTGCCAACATGATTTTTGTGTTTTCTTTACAGATCTGATGCTGTTGGCTACCTCTGGCTAAAAAGTGAAAGTTGCCAAATACAGTTGACTGCATCAGAATTTTTAAATAATTTTTTATATAAATATATTTAATATAAACTTAAGAAAAAGTCAAAGGTTTATTACTGCGACATTGTTTACCTGTAAAGTGCTAAGCCGGGTGTTAACAACGGACTGTTTTCTGTGTTTTTGTTTAAACCGAGGCTACAATAAAGTTTTTTGGAAAAGGGTATTACTTTTATACAAACTAGTCGTTAGCCCGTGGAAAAATCCATGGGTTCGCCCGTCCTTTTTATACCGCATTGCGTGCGTCTCGCTACTTGCGCAGCTAAGCTACCATTTTCGTGACAGGCGGACAGACATATACGGGTATTATAATATAGATGTGCCACATGGTGTATAAATATACCTGTGTACGAGTACTCAGCTCGGTGTCACAATTAATTTGTAAACGTTTGTAAACTTGGTAGAATGTCATCTTTCCAAAAAGCGTTATTGCAGATGTAGGCATTGCGGACAATGACAAAGATGATGATGCTAACGACCTTGGTGTTTCAGTTGCTTGAAGTTTCAGAAGCCATAACATTTGTTTTCATAAAAATTTTAACGTTAAAAACATTTACATTGTATTCATGTCAATTTTGGGTTTGGACGTATTGCTTATCTTTTGAAATAAATATTGAAAACGTTTCTTCAGACAAAACATGTAGTGACTTCTGTTTATTTTTAATTATAATCTTACGCATTATCATTATTTACGTCAGTTTCATTGGTTTTGAAAAGCATGTAAAGCACGTAAAGCACGTGAGCACGTAAAGCACGTAAAGCACGTGAGCACGTAAGCACGTCGAGCACGTAATTTAGCAGACTCAACAGAATACTATGCCGTTAAAATCAGTATAACAATTGTGTCGATGTTGTGCCGCTGAAATCTTTCTAAAAAAGCTACAAATGGCATGTCAAAGAAAACAGTGTACTAAAAGTATGGATGTTATGTATAAGTAACTACAGCAAATATATGAATGATCGGGCTCCTATAAATATCTAACAAGATTATGGATGCTGTGTAGATCATATTGTTCTGCCCAGATTGCGAAACCGGCCTGTTTATAAACAGGACGGTCGGATTATGTACGCATGGTCCGGTTATGTTTTTTTTGCACTGATTATGTCGTGGTGACCGGTTTATAAATGTGATTGGAATTTTCTTCGAACTTTTATGAATGAAACATTGACGAATTATTGTCACATGCCATTTTTCTCTGCAAGATAGAACACCATTGAAAGTAGGCATAACGAAAAAAAGTCTCGACGTAATTCTTAGTATAAACTCCTCTTGTGATTACATTTCAACGTAATATACTTTGAAGTAACTGAACTTCACGGAACTAGAATTTGCGGATGGGTGGGTTCATTTTTATTTTTCACAGGAATTGAATTCTGGGGGGATGACCTAAATTATTCGTTTTGCCGGAATTAACTTTGGTGAAAAGTTATTAAACTTGCGAATCCCAAAGTTTAGTTTTCACGAAATGCCGTTTCATTTGAGAAAACAACAACAACTTTGCCACCAGACCAGGGCTATTTGCTTGTCACGAATGATATAAAAGCCGGCCTGCCCCGATTATGTTCGTTCTGTAATAAGTAAGAAATAATATGAAAAATGTGGTACATAAGCCGGCCGACCCTGATTACGTTCGTTCTATTATAGTCTCAAATAATACTAGACTGTCGTACATAAGTCGGCCTGCCCCGATTATGTGCGTTTTTTCAGTAACAAATGATATTAGACTGTCGTACATAAACCGGCCTGCCCTGATTATGTTCCTTTTGTAAGTGCCAAATAATACTTTTTAAACTGTCGTACATAATAAGCCGGCTTGTCCTGATTATGTTGCCCTGATTATGTATTTTCTGCCCTGTTCTTAACCGGGGCAATCCGCCGTACATAATTAGGGCAGCGTTTATTAACCGGGGCCAGAACAATATCATCGTTACAAATGGACGGATGCTTTGCCCATCGACACATTTCCATAAAACTTGTGAATAATAAATTAGAGACAGTGTGAAATTTGTATGGCATGGATGCTGTGTCGTTTTCGACACATTCGCTGTACGGCTGAAAACTTTGTGAAAAATGTATGTATGCCTTGTCAAAGAAAGCAGCGTACTAAAACATTACAGCAAATGTATGAATGATCGGGCTCCATAAATTTCTAACAAGATTATGAATGCTGTGTAGATCGTATCATCTTTGCAAATACACGGATGCTTTGCCCATCGACACATTTCAACCAAACTGTGAATCATAAGTTAAAGACAGTGTGAAATATGTATGATCCTTTGTCGTTTTCGACAGATTCTATCAGTTGCACGGATGCTGTACGGCGGGAATCTTCATTCTGTGTTCATCGATACATTACAACGAACGAGTGAATGATCAGTTAGAAGCAGCGTAAGAAATGTATGGATGCTGTCTCGTTTACGACACATGCAAAAAGTGCCGCCAAATAAAATTTTCTTAAAAAAATCTGCCGAATTTATGTATACTGCTCGTTGATAGCAAGCAACAACTGTGTATTTGCTTTCCCCTCTTGAAAATTATAGCGAATGTGTGCATGAGAGTTCTGTAACCATGGAACCAATGTACGTCTGCTGTGCCTTTAACAGAACACTGTGTGGTGAAAATCAATATAAGAAATGCGTCGATACTGTGGCGGTTTCACGCGCTGTTAGTAAATGTATGGATGCTGTTTCTAACAAAACGTTATAATCAATGCAAAATGTTATGTCGTTTTGCACATAGTCTAACAAATGTATGGATGCTCAGGAACTGAAATCTTTCTAAAAAGAGTATGACTGCCATGTCAAGCAAAAAAGTGTACTAAGTTATGTTGTGGAAATCATTGAAGCAAATATATGAATGGTCGTGTTCCTATAAATATTTAAAAAGATGATGGATTTAGTGCAGCTCTGTCGGTAGAGCGTTTGAATCATGTCCTCTACTTGAGATTATAAGTACAATATCCCCCCATTGTCTAGTTAGTTAGACATTTCAAAAAGATTTTTGTAGCAATGGGAGCTAACTGGAAACCTGGTCCATCTGGAAAACCATTGACCACAAACCACATTAAATAGAAATCACCATCAGCGGTTTGAGGCAGAATTGCCAGAGAATTTACTGGATGGTTCTTATGTTATGACAATTTTTTTTGCAGTAACTCTAATGATCAGGATGTTTTTTATGCCACTACCTGTACACATGGTAGAGCTTAAAAGTACTGCCAAAGTCCTTTTCCATGTATTGGAATAAAATGTTAGTGTTGATCGTTATGTTGTTATTTGTTTCTTTACATTGCATATTATGACTGCTAGGTGACATATATATCTCTGTTTGTTATTACTTTTCTTAACATTCATAGTTTCCGAATCGCTTGTATTCATTTCCAATGTTTTTTCGTGTAACACTTCTGTGATCTAATAGTAAGATTCTTACAGAGAAAATCTGTAAAAAATCCAGGTTCAGTCACATTTTCTTTTTATATGACTCTTGGTACATTACATCAAGTCCAAGTGTACCAATTCAACGACAAAGGTGAAGTCTCTCTAAGTGCAATAATTAATGCTTTTTTTGCATGCCACTTTGATTTATGCAGAAATAATCTGCACAAATGTATAACGGCATTTATGTAGAGTGAAACTAACTGTAAGTAGGATTCAGGCGTCTCAGACACAAGAAAAAGCAAAAAATATTGAGTCCTAACTTGCAAGAAAATTCTGTGCTTTTAGTGTGAGCGTAAAACCGCTTGGGTTTCATGTTTTTATTATGAAACTAGCCGGATAACCCGACATTAAACGACAGTTTGAGCGTTAAAGAGCAGTTAAACCCTGACATTCATCTCACTGAGTGATTCCTTAGGGAAGAAATTATTTGCGGAAGAAATTTGTGCGGAACTTTTTTTTGCGGAATTAATTTTTTGCGGAATTAATTTTTGCGGATTTTGCCCTAATCCGCAAAAATAAGTTTCGCAGAAGTTAAGAAATTTTGGTCATCCGCAAAAAATAAATTCCGCAAACTTTTTGAAATACTTTATGCGTTAAAGAATCGATCTGTTGACTTTGCTTTACGTTTAAAGGCCTCTTTAGCTTGACGATCCATGTAGAAATATTTTCGATATTTTCAGTGACGATATTTGATCTTAGATTTGTTACAGCTTAGTATTCTTTTTTTGATATTTTGATGAAAAATAGAGAGATGATATTCCATAAATCGGATGTTTTTCATACACATTTAGGTACTAAATTCGGTTTTTCCCGACTTTCGATTTACCAAATTTCTTGCATCCGCAAAAATTTCTTCCCCAATATCTCTTTTGAGGTCGCTATCCGCAAAAATTTATTCCGCAAATTATGCCATTTTTGGGTCACTCATCCGCAAAAATAAATTCCGCACAAAATTCTTCCGCAAATAATTTCTTCCCTTAAGGTAGTGCATATATACGTTATGCTAAAACTCTGTTGAGTTGTTATAGAAAGAAGTTTTCTGCAAGTGCGATTCAAATAAAATTGAGTTATCAGACATTGAATGCCAGTTGGATCACTTAAACCATGTCACACATCCTGGCGAAGCGCTTTATTCAGATGTACTGTATCCCCTACCTGAATATTTATTTTAAAATTTCGAAAGTAGAGGTAAAAAAAGCACAAAATAACTACACCCTATCAAAACCTTTTCCAGCAAGGTTAGCCACCTAACATTTTCTATTTGCAAAAAGTTGTCACGATGGCTCAAATTTTTAATTGTACCAGTACTTTAAGGATACGGTAACCCCTGAGGCACATACTCAGCATATTTAAATATCTCCTCTGCTCGCTATATTAACCCTAACAAATATATATATTCTGAAAGCCAAATAAATCATCTCTAGAGTGATGATAAAGTATTTCTATAAAAAAAATCCAAAAGGAGAAAAAAAAATTTATACAAAAATTCACCCTTCCAGTTCATTTTGTCGAACACTCCCCTCAGTAAAATTTTTGTTCGTTGAAAAAAATATGATTGCGAAGCTTTTATTCAGCTCTAAAAAACTTTGCTTTTTTTACTCAAAACAACACGTGGTTCAAAAAATATCGCATATTTTGTGTTACAATAGCTGTTTTATGACTGATTTATCTATTTTTAAGCATGATAGATCAATAACTCGATATTTCCTCACTTTCTGCGTTAGAAAAAGCAAAGTTTTGTAGCCAAAGATATAATTGTCGCAACAAACTTGTTTTCGTGCAATTTCGACAAGATGGAGGGGAGTGTTCGACAAAAATATATACCGTTACGACTAAAATTTTTATTTCGAGAAAAAGCAAATCAAAGACCTTTGCTTTTACCTGCAAGAATCATGGTTACGCCCACTTAAACGTTATGAATAATTAATAACTCATGAATATTTTATTTAAAATTAAAGGTAAAGTGTTTTCGTAGAACTATGGGTCTAGTTATTGTTAAACAGACAACAGGATAACATAACATACCAGGATAAAAACGAAAAAATAAGGAAATAAATTATAAAGGTATAGATGATAAATAATAATATATTTGTATAGATTATTAAAGTGTGAATGTTTCCTATGTTATATGTAGAGATGCAATTTTTTATTCGTTCTGCAAAACTCTCTTTAATTATTATACAGATTAAATATATTTTGAGGAATTTTAAACTTTGAGCACACTATTGAAACACTAAAAGATAAAAAATATTTTTTCTCATTTTATCCCTCTTAACAATAAATATTTTGATTCTTTTTAAAAAAATATCAGGAAAATATGCCAAAGAATCAAAATTTAAAAAAATAATTTTTTTAAAAAAATGACCCTGAAGGGGGTTACCGTATCCTTAAATAAAGAAAAGTAGCCATTACCTTAAATTTGTTTTGTTTAAGACACACAAATGCTAGATAACGTGTCACATAAAAACTAGCCCGGTAACTATAAACCCAACATCCATTTTAAAAATCAGGAAACAATTTTTTTGTTTTTAAGAAAAAATACAGAATTTATGTCAATATTTCTTTGTGTATCAAAGCTGCATTGGCCAAACATGCCTTTCGTACTGATCAGAGTGTTTATATTCCGGGAATTATGTTTAGCATGGGTAAGATTCATGGTATTGTTGTTTAAAAAAATTGTCAAATTAATTCCACTTGAGATATTTGAAGTAAGTCTGTCTACGAAAAACAGTTATCCACATTAATTAGTCAGCTCAAAATACATCTGCAACTAATTACAGACGATATGACATCCACAAAAATTAGTCCACATGGAATTTAATTCATGTGAAACATAATTCAGTGGTTCTGTATTGTTATCCATTAACATCTTAGCTTGAACTGATTAACTGTACAGAGTCAAGCATGGTATTCCAATATTTCCGCATATAACTTAATGAAAATCATAACATATATCACAAAAACTTTGTTAAAATTTAATTGGAATGGAGTTCTCTAAAAGTTGGATGTAATACAATTTTCTCAATGAATGTCTGTTTATTTCTGGTTGTCTTTTTGCGACCATGTCAATTGAAAACACTGGTTTGGATTTTTATAAAGCAATAAAGAACAAAAGAATCAACAAGCATGTGAGTTAGTGAGTGACATACATCGCTACTTTTTTGCCACAACGGACCAGTGTCAGTGTTGCAAGTGTTTTGATTGTGCGTCAAAACCAATACATATGTGTTCAGGCAGAAAATACAATCAGCAAATCACCAGCTCAAAAAATAAAATCAATTAAGAAACTTTATGAAATTCCTGAAACTTGTACTTGAAAAGAGCATTGGCTATTAAAAATTGATTCTAGACCTATTTGTATTCATGAAAACTGCACACAGTTATAATCTATGATATAAAGCCACTAGTACTAAGTGGAACAAATACCTCCACATAAATCTTTTTCTTTTTTGATTCAGCCCAAAAAACAGCAAAAATGCAATGTGTACCAACAAGGATTTTTCTGTATAAAGAAATTCGTTCAATAGAACAACGAGTTCCATTCATTACTATCTGCATGCATATATAGATGTGTTTTTTTATTTATATATTTCCAGCATTAAAAAATAATTATTTGAGGAAACTTCCCAAATGTTTCCATTCATTACTATTTGCATGTATATAAATGTTTTTATATTTCTTATTTTTTACAACGTTAAAAAATAATTATTTGAGGAAACTTCTTAAATGTTTGTACTTTCACACAACTGTTTAAAAAGTTATGCAGACTTTACTTTGGACTAAAACGTTCTTTTACTTTATATATTTATTTTACATGAAACAGAGACCAGTGTCCTTCTAGGTTTATTAAGAAATATTTACGTTATATTTAG